>CAUYON010161571.1:0-29353 GCA_963573935.1 Arctocebus calabarensis | reverse complement strand
GGAGGGAGGGAGAGAGAGAGAGAGGGAGGGGAGACACACGGGGGGGGGAGAGAGAGAGGGAGGAGACACACGGGGGGGGGAGAGAGAGGGAGGAGATACACGGGGGGGGGAGGGAGAGAGGGAGGGAGGAGACACGGGGGGGGGGAGAGAAAAGACAGAGCAAAAGACAAGTGCACCATCTATACACTACTCGGTTAGGGGAGGGTTTGGGATGGTAGAACAGCCAATAAGGTGCTACCGCTCTGGCTCGAAGGTAGGGGGAGGACCATAAGTTTGAACCTTTCAGTGGGGATAGGGAGATGAAGTTGTGCAATTATCTAACAGGTACGGCGGAGGCCACATACAGTGAGACTGGCGGGTTCGAACCTGGCCCAGGCCAGCTAAAACAACAATGACAACTGCAAAAAACAAAAAAAAGGAAGAAAGAAAAGAACCAAGCCACAGGCAGGTGAGGTGGCTAATGCCTGTAATCCTAACACTCTGGGAGTGAGGCGGGTGGATTGCCTGAGCTTACAGATTTGAGACCAGCCTGAGCAAGAGCAAGACCCTGTCTCTAAGATTAGCTGGGCATTGTGGCAGGTGCCTGTAGTCTCAGCTACTTGGGAGCTCAGGCAAGGGGATCACTTGAGCTCAAGAGTTTAAGGTTGCTGTGAGCTATGATGGCCTGGCACTCTACCAAGGGTGACAAAGTAAGACTCTGTCTCAAAAAAAAAAGAACAGGCCGCACTGCATTCTGCCTCATTCCCTGCACTCCCCCCATCCATGGAAAAACTGTCTTCCAAGAAATCAGTCTCTGGTGACAAAAAGATTGGGGATAGCTGATATATATATATGTGATTATATTATTATATAGTTAATAAGTATATAATATTCTTGAAATGATAAAATTACGGAGATGGAGCACAGGTTTACAGGGGTTCAGGAAAGGGTGGGAGGGAGCCGCTGGGTGTGGTTATAAATGTTAGCACAATGGATGCCCATGGTGTGAAATAGTTTTGTACCTTGTCTGTGGTAACGACCACATAGATTCCTACATGTGACAAAATTGTGTAAATCTGGAGAGCGACCCATAGCTCAATGGATAGGGTGCCAGCCACATACACTGAGGGTGATGGGTTTGAGCCCAGCTCAGCCCAGCTAGAATAATGGTGACAATTGCAACAACAACAACAAAATAGCCGGGCATTGTGATAGGCACCTGTAGTCCCAGCTACTTGGGAGGCTGAGGCAAGAGAATCGCTTAAGCCCAAGAGTTTGAGGTTGCTGTGAGCTGTGACACCATGGCACTCTACCCAGGGTGACAGCTTGAGGCTCTGTCTCAAAAAAAAAAAAAATTGTGTAAAACTAAAGCCACACAAAAGTGATTGTAAGTCAAACTGTTCAAATATATGCAAAAATTAATGTATTTAACCAGTATAAATTTCATGATTATGATATTGTTCCATAATTACGTAAGATGTTACCCTTAGAGGAAACTGGATGAAGGGTAGATGGGATCTCTATGTACATCATTTCTTACTCCTGCAGGTCAAACTACAAATATTTTAAAATAAAAAAGTGTGATTAGTGGGAACACACCTACGGTGCATCTTAGCAGGGTACTGGCGAAACTTATTAAAGGCTGAGTATCAATGTCTTTATATAGTGATCAAGGAAATGCCATGAAGGATATCTGTAACAGTATGATCAAAATATTTCTGAATATATATGAATCGTGCTCTGTGATTGCACCAATGTACATAATTTTGATTCAATAAAATTATTAAAAAAAAAAACCTGCTTGCTAATATAGTTACATTATAAATTTTTTCTATTGTTGGAGAATCATTGAGGGTACAAAGAACCAGATTACACTGCTTGCTTGTTAGGTAAAGTATCTCTTATAATTGTGTCCTGCCCCCCAAGAGATGTGTCACACACCATGACCCCCCCCACCCTCTTCTTCCTTCCCTCTCTCCACTACCCCCCTCCTCCACCCCCCACTACCATCAATTGTCCTCATATCAGAATTGAGGACAGATATAAAAGAGATTATCTCTGAATACTACAAGAAACTCTACACTAGAAATTTGACAATGTGGAGGAAATGGATCAATACTTGGACCACACCCTCTCCCTAGATTCAATCAAGAAGAAATAGATTTCCTGAACGAACCAATTTCAAGCAGAGATTAAAGAAACAATAAAAAATCTCCTAACAAAAAAAATGCCCTGGTCCAAATGGCTTCACACCAGAATTCTTTCACCCTTCCAAGAAGATCTTATACCCTTTCTACAGAAAGTATTCCAAAAAAATTGAGAAGGAAGGAATATTCCCCAACAACATGTTCTATGAAACAAACATCACCCTGATACCAAAACTAGGAAAAGACCCAACTAAAAAGGAAAATTTCAGACCAATTTTGCTAATGAATACTGATGCAAAAATTCTCAGTAAGATCCTAGCCAATGGATTACAGCTTCTCATTTAAAAAGCCATATGCCACAATCAAGTAGGTTTCATCCCAGGGATATATATATATTTTAATGCAAGCCAACCAATTAAAATGGAAGGTGATCTCAATACTATGGCAACTAAATATTCACTAATGTCATGATAATGGTGTCTTTGTAGAGTCAGGTATTCTGTGATAATGGAATACTTAGACACTCAGTGAACCAAAAAGCAGCAAATACTTTCTGTGTCAGTGCTGAGGTATTTCTGTGGTGTAAAGTTTTTTAATTCGCATGAAAACTTTTCATTCTGGTAGAAAAATTAATCAGGAAAATAAACAAATGACATTTTTGTTGGAATTTAAACAAATGTACATCAGTTTTCTTAGTGACATAAATGATGACCTTTTTTTATTATTCTTCCTAACAAAGTTGCTATTTTTTTTTTTTTTTTTGGTTTACTGGGTGTTTAGGTAAAAAGAAAACTAATAATTATACTGGATTAAACTTTATTTTGCTTACTTATGAATGGGATGAGCATCTTCATTTTCACAAAATAACTGAATATACAAAGATATCACTATTGCAACATTAGTAAAGGTCCAGCTGCCACAGTACCAAAATCACCTCGTATTTTCATTTTGTTGCTTGCCTTTAAAAATGTATACTGTTAGTGTAGTTGCAAGCAGGTTTTAGTCATACATTCCTACTTATTATTAAAATTTATAAATTGAGAAAATAGAAGAGAAAATTATACTAATGCTAAAGTTCTGTGAAATAAAAAAAACTTTGACTGTGATTAAAATACATTTTAATGAAAAAGTCGTGCAGCTCACCAAAGACGCCATGGTGAATCCAATAACTTCAATATAACCATCATCATGACGCTGAGGTTCAAAATCGTGGTGATCTCCTGGGTTTCCCCAGGGCATTGTGCCAGCACAATATCTGCAAGATCAAGGACAGAATCAAACATGTGCCATTCTTCTCATAACCATCACTAACGATTCCTTTGTAGTTAGAGCCAATGTTTATTTAACATAAGAACAATATTCTGTTCTTGGTGGGTACCTTCCAACAGAAATGAAAATGGACTTATTATCATTGTCAAAATATTATCTGTGAAAGTGGGCCATCATTTCCACAATAATCCAACTTTCCCCTAATTCATGAATATTACTTACTCTATGATTTATATATGCCTACTTTTTATATACGCCATTATCTATAAGAAGTTTCAGAATTTGGTCTTGGAGGAAGACATAGAAATGCTATTAATAATAGAAAAGAGACAGTGGGCAGCATTTACCATTATATACAAAAGTAACACAAGAAGTACACACAGGAAAAGGGAAACAAATAAAGAAGAGTGAAGAAGGGATTAAATATAGGTAAGAGATTAGAGAGGGATGGAGAAGTACAGAAAGTGTATCTAAAGGAAGCAACAAGAAGAACAAGGGAATAAAGAGAAAAGGAAGGGTACGAGAGAAAAATAATGAGGCAAGGCAATAATGTTTCCTGAGAAACAAGGCATTCTACATCAATTAGGTGGCAAATAGTTCTGGAATACAATTGCAACTGACTATACTGAGCACTGCCAAGAATATCAGGAGGCGATGATACATTTTCCTAGTCTTTGATTTACATAAAACTCTTATTTCGATTAAATTCAATCTAAATGGGATGTATTGCAGATTTTCTACCTCAATTATTTGAGGGGCAAATAACACAATGTTATAGATCTATGCCTTCCAAAATCTTGGCTTGGAAGCCTAGAATCTAATTTTATGCCACTAAGATAACGCACTTGTTTTGAAACTGGTTATCTTAAGTATCTCTTTCTCCAGAGGTAGCTAATAGCACCAAAGAGAGTTAATGTCCTGGCTAGAATATAGCACTCTAATTGATTTTATTTTTTTCAAAGCAATCATCTGCAAAGATTTTGAATGAATTCCACACTCAAATCAGATGGGATGATTTCTTATCAGCTCTGGGAACCTGAGAACAGACATATATTCAAGTCTATCATTCTTGGGGTATGGGGGAAGAGAAGAACAGTAATTGAGAATTAAATGAAAATATTTCAATCAAGAGAGCCACCTGGGTTTCTTAAGGATTGGTAAGTACACCCTACACCTGACACTTTCACATACTACACCACCTATCATCAAGAACACTAAATAAATCAAGTAGGAGAACAAAAATACTAGACCTAGAAACTTTTAATAAGGCTTTAAGATAACTGATTGCCATTTGTTACATGTGAAATTTTTTTTTGTTATGATAATAGATAACCTGAAGTCAAGCAGAGTTCACATCAACCCAAGAAATAATACGAGCAGAGCTTACCTAGGTATATTTAAAAATACTATACACTGGAACTTCAGTTCCTGAATCTTTGGGGTGAGATCTGTTCCATCGCACTGCAACAACCAAAACAGAAAAAGCAAGGGTTTGGAAGTAGTCACAAGTCTAACAAATTACCAAAGATAACTGGTTTGACAAAAGTATACACCTAGATCATCTTTTTTACCCTTGCTCCATCTGTGCTGAAGTGAATGCCAGTTACTATGATTGAAAATATATTCTAATTATAGTTTTATTAGATCTGGGTTCAGAGCTTGGTTTTGTTTTGACTTAATGTAAAAACAAAGCAGCCACGTGACCAAAATGATTTTTTTCTCTGATGTCACATTCCAAGAAAATACTGCCTTTCTTAACGTTGGATTGTTATTAGATATTAAGGCTGATAGTACCAACATTAAAAGATTTATGAACACTTAAAAGAACATAAAGAATAAAGCCTCAAGTTCGAACAGTAGCATTTGCTACTACCGTCCTCTGATTCAAGGCAGCCCTGAAAATAACCATTTATTGTCTTTGCCTTTTGAGATAATTTTTGTTTTGAAACTGTTAAAAAATATTTTGAGTTCTTTTTAAAAGGTATATATACTGCAAACTTTTACAAAGGTATCTATGATAAATTAGTATTATACCCATTAATGACTTGTTCTTACACATTTAATCTCTTACGGATGTTGAACTTCTAAGACAAACTGCTTTCTTGGAGACTGGATGCAGCTCTGGATATAAAAGGCCCCTGCACAGTTTGTCCTCAATATAAACCTTTGTGTGATCAGTTAGCACCTCCTGCAAGAGTATCATCCTCTGAATGACCAAAGAAAAGGCTTTTATTTCCTTTTCTCATTCTCCACTGGCGACAAAAGTCAAAAGAAAAATTCTAATTACAACTGTAAATTTCTCACTGTCAAAGGTATAAGGTCTTCTTTTCTTTCTACTTTCCTCATGCCCTCAGCACAGAATTTCCCCATTGTCTTCTCTTTTGGAGAGAGAAGCAAAGCATTTCCATGGTTCCTGCAAGTTATGAAAATGTATTTAGGAGCAGATTCTGTTTAGGTCCAGTGATTTTGTTAGCACTCAAGTTGACACCAGCATTCAACTCTTTTCCCAGCTGAACTCAATACCGCATAATTTTCATGAGAATTTCCCAGAAATTGTTTCCAGGAAACCCTACAATCCTAAATAAACAAAATATGTTTAAATGTAATTTAAGAAAGGAATCAAAACCTAGACATTGATTGAAAGTGGTTTCTTTTATTCTCAACTACTAAGCAAACATGAAGTTTCCCAACTGATTTGAAGGTTTCAAATGAGTTTATAGACAACTATGTCAATGAAGAAAAAAGGCAGACTTTTAATCTTATCAACGTTGTGTGTTATAAGCAAATAAAACTTTTTAAAAAACTAGGGTGTTATATATTAACAGCATACAAAGCATTATCACTGCATTATAGAAAAAGGCTATAATAAATATTATTGTATTTAGAACAAAATTTGTTTTTTACTTTTCTACATTTCACTCCTGGAAAACATGTTGGTGATTCTGTGAGCTCATCAAATAATACAAAGAAGGAGCATCTTACTATATATAGTGCTTTGTAAAGTCTTCTTACATATTATTACATTAAACTTACAATTCTTTAGAGGCTCTCAACTTTCTCTCTACTTAACACACAGAAAGAAAAATATTTGCATGCAAAATACGGTCTTGCATACAAACTCATATACTGACAAATAAAATAACAACAAGAAAAATCAAGGAAAGTAGAGAAAATAGTATAAGTTTTGTTAGCACTTATTTTTGTGCTTTCTTGGTCAAGTATTCAAATATACATTTTATTTCTATATCAGAGATTATGACGTATTACCTTTAAAACATTGACTTCACACTATAACAAAGACAAGGTGGTCTGTTACTGTATCTGCATTATATCACTCTCACTAATCTTCCATTCTTTTCAACTCATACTTAGGAAAATAAATAGTGACATCATTGAAGAAATATACTGTATCCTTTGTGTCATAGCCTGATGATCAAAAACTATTTATTCAAAGATATCTTGATATGACTACCTCAGAGATAAGGAAAGCAAATTTCTCTGAAAGGTTAAATGATTTTCCAAAAGTCATATATCTAGTAAATGTAGACCTAACTGCATCCCAAATGTTCATACTTACTTTCTAATGACTTTTCCCTCCTGAGAAGATATAATTTGCATAAATATTCTACTTTGAATATTATGTGAAGTGTCTGATAGCAAGTCTTTCCTAGTTATTTGCTGTCATATTAGTCTCTCTGCAAGCTTTTGTTAGTCTCTGCTATATAGCTACCCAGCCATGAGAAATTTATCATCAAGAGAACTTCCAGATATGAGGGAGAAACTCTATAGTGGTTAGGAAGTGTAGAGTTTGATGTCAATCCAATGACTTGGATGAGACAATGACATTCAATTTGACTGCTGCCCTGCACTCATGGGCTCTCTTAGGAGGTACTCCAGATGTTTCTGTAAATGCAAAGTGAAGTTTATTTTTGTCTGAGTGGCAGGCAATTGAAGAAACAAGGAAGTTTGGTGAAGGGTTCTGCCCTTTACATTTAATAGCCATCATTTTAGCAAAGTAAAAATCTGCATATTTCAATGGACCATATGTCTTTCTTGTATCTACCCTTAAGAAGACAATACTTTAGTTTTCAAAAGTCTTCACCACTAAAAGATACTTACTTTTCATTGTAACTATATGAGAACAGAAACATCTGAAAGTGATGCGAAGGATTGTTGGTACCAATGGTAAAGGCCGTGGTTTCTTGGTCCAACTGACTTAAGAGGTTCATGTCTCACCCATGCCTTACTAGTGATCACAAATTTTAATTTCTATCATCTCCTGCTCCTATACATTATTCTGTGCTCCCATTAGCTTAAGATCACATTTTTTTCTATTACCATGTATATATTCTGTCCTGTTCCCTCTTGTTACATATTCTTTTTCTTACCGACAATGCAAGCATTGTTATATTCCTATCCCTTCTTCCTCTCCATCTATATTTTTTCTTTCTTTTTTTTCGTATAAAACTAAGTACAATCAAGTCATGTTGATTCCTTCTTTTAACTTGGATATTTTAAGAGAACATTTTATAGGGCGGCGCCTGTGGCTCAAAGGAGTAGGGCGCCAGCCCCATACACTGGGGGGGTGGGGGGGGGTTTCAAACTCAGCCCCGGCCGAAAACTGCAAGAAAACATTTTATGTTTTAGAAAAAGTAATTACATTCTTTTTTTAGAATTATCACTGAGAAAACAATAAATTCCTCTTTCCCTTTCTTCCAAAACCTAGGCCAGAGGCCAAGGATGAAATAAGCAAAAAAAAAAAAAAATTCACTCAGTGCTGAGGAAACTTGACCAGGTTGGAGAGTGAGTCAACAGACATGCATGGTTCTAACATGAAGACTCCTCAGAATGCCCTGGAATAAGCGTATTTGTTTAGTAACCATCAATTTATACTTCAAGACCCAGCTACCATCGTTTCCTTGACAAAGTTCATCCTGATCCCACCACAGTCAAAGCTATTATTTCTCCCTTTCTTCTACCACCATATTGTTTACATAGTTCAATAATAATATTTATTACATCATTTGTAGTGACTTATATGCATTTGTTCACAACTTAACTGTGCATTTCTGTAGCAGTGAAACTAGTCTTCATATTATCTTTATCACCAACAATTAAGACAGTGCCCAACACATAGGAGTATTCATAAATTTGGCTGAATGAACAACAGCAAAGGGTCTCTAAAGTTCTATGTAGCCAGTGACTAATCTAAATGTATAAACTGGTACTTATATGTTTACTTTTGCAGCATTCATGTTCATATTCAAATGAAATCAATCAACATATTCTATACTTACAACAACTTTAACATGTTTGGATAGATCTCTAGAACTTCTCTGAAGGAAATCAGAAAAAGCTGCCTAGACCACAAGAAAATAAAGAAAAAGAAATTCTTAATTATGGTTATGCCAAATTCTTACTTCCATATTATAGATAATTACCAATGATTCTAAATTTTCCATGAAATACAAAAGAAGTTCTCTTTTTGCTAAATCCAAAGTAAGGAAGTGCAGTGGTTATCAAGTTGAAATCTCTTTGTTTCCAGACTATAACATATAATAAATTTTTAGAACACAGAACCAGGAAGGCAAAAATATTTTCCAAGCAGGTATTTTGCCTACCTCTCCTGGCCATCCCATTTGTCCACTAGGTGCCAATAGAATCTTTAATTTGCCACTAAGGATGTCTTGATTCACCCCCTTTTTATTTTTGACTCCCTTTTTTAAGTGGCATAAATTTAAATTGCACTTTACTGCAATTTTGGATGCCTTTTTCCCCTTCTCTATTCACATTCACAAATGTGCCTGAGAAAGAAAAGAAAGAAAAAGAAGGTGCCCCCTTTCATTGCATATATGCTTTCATGAGAAACTTACCCTGTTCTGCCAATTTCCTATTTGAATGTCAATGTATGTGTACCCCGGGGTGTACCTAAGACTTTCTCTCCTACAGTCTATCCAATTTCCCCATTTCTTACGTTAGCTTTGATGGGTGATTTTTTACACTTTATTTTAATTTTAGCCCTCAACAGCATACCCTCTTGTACAACATGGAGCCCTGGGGCTTTAAAGTTGAAAGATGATGAATACCAACCATCTTTCTGACAACTAACTAAAGAAATAACACTCTTACTTTCATTCTTAAACTAAGACATTAAACATTAACCACGTATATAAATGTCTGAGATGCATGTGTTTTTATACTTAGCATTTTTATTACAGTAAATTAATATTAAATAACATGTAATCATTATTAAGTAGAACATATACTTACCCCTGCATAGAACATTTTATTTCGAAAACGACTGTTGAATTTCTCTGGATTTGCTTCTGTGAAAGAGGAAAGGCAGTTTTGTTATAAAGACTTCAGTAAAAGCAGTGACTCAGATTAGCATTCCTACTTCCATCCCCACTCCCTCCTCACCCTGCAGACCCAACAGATCCTACAACTTTATTATCATCTTTCCTGTAGGCCCAAGCCAGTTGGAATGGTGACCCAGTGCTACAGGCACAGGTGTTGAGTGCCATGAAAGTATAGTCCAATTGGGACCAAATTATTACTTTCTACCCCAGACCTACTGAGTTAGAAGAATGCCTGGGTCTGGAGTCTCACAATCTGTGGGGTGGTTTGTTAAACTGTACAGGTGATTTGCAGGTACCTTATAGGGTTGAAATACTCCTGGACTCATGGGGTATGGGTCTGGGACGCTAGCTAGGGAGAAAAGGAAGGAAGAAGAGGAGAGAATATCTGCTTTGACTTTCACAGGGCATGCCTTCCACTAACTGTGGGAGGCTTATTAAATTGGGGGAATTTGGATAAAAATGAATGGATGATTTGCTTTCACATTTTTCAAAAACCCTAAACTATCCTCAGTTCCCTTGCTTGTGACAGGCTTTGCAAAATCACTTTGTTTAGTGGACAATACACATACAGAGACAGACACACAGACAGAGAGTGAGTTCATGAGAGTGAGTACATGAGCAGAGGAGAAAGTGAGCGCCCGCTGAATACAGCAAAGACTCTAGCTGATAAACGGGTTAATTTCGAGTTTGCTACTGTATGGCTTATAGGTTGAGGGCCCACAAAGACAAAACAAGAATCAGCATCAAAGAATTTAAACATACAGTCAAGTGATTACAAAGTTCCTAAATGAAACATTATTCCTTGAAATGTCTCTTTCTAATAAAATAAGGAGACAACCCAAAAGAACCTACTATCTGCATTTAGCTTTTTGCTATTTTCTCCTATATGTTCATTATTTCTTTCTGAGTCTAGTCTTTCCCTAAGTCCTTTCTCAGAAGACAGCTGACTAACCAGCTGAAGCCCTCCAAATCCCAACCCAGTTTTTGAACAGCAATCCCCAAGAGCTATTGTCTAGAGGAAGAGAAGTACTAAAACATTCCCTCACTAAGACTGGGAGAACAAAAGGTATAGGATCTTATAAGATAATCCTGGACAAATGATTACTAGATGATTTCCATGATTATTAGAACATGACATCAGAACTGGGTAAAGGAAGGTGAACCTTAAAAATTGTAGCATTTTTGCAGATTGGCTCTTGAGTGTTACCGTCATATATTTATAATTTTTCTATTTTAAGGTGTTTCCTTAACCATTTACTCAGTTCTACCAAATTAAGTACTCTAACCTTAGAAACAAGGTTAACAAGAAATAATACAAAAGGTAAAGGTTCAGTTTAGGGACTTCCTGTTGGGGGCTATTCTTACGGGGGTCAGGGAGTATCTCAGGGTGGTTTTGATTCTCATTTCTCTGATGATTAGGGATGATGAGCATTTTTTCATGTGTTTGTGGGCTACTCAAAATTACAAAAAATAATAGAAAGAAAGAAATACTACTCTGATTACATCTAAATTAAAAAAAGCTAAAGTGTTCAATTATAAGGTAAAGTAAACAAACAGAAGACAAAAGAACAGTATTATTTTCTCTACCTCCCTGACTGCCCCTTCTTGGCCGTAGAGTTAACCATTGTCACAGACTAAATCTCCCTCAGGATAAATGTGGCTGCTGAATGACATGTTGTTTTCAAACTATTTTGAACAGATTTGATTGAGTATCATTTTCAATTGCATTAACGCTTTCTTATTTTATGGAGCCAGAGGCAAAATGAGAATTTTTTTTTCTTCTCTGCAATTTATCATAAGTACATAGGCCCTAATTAAAAAAAAATCTTATCCTGTTTCCAATAAAGTTATTAGAAATGAAAAATAGCAGCTATAGTTGTGGCACAGAATTTTTTCAGAGCACTGATGTTCACAGCTATTAAGTGAATCCTAAATCAACTATTACACACACATTTTTTATAATTTATGGTCTGAAAAATATTTCTATCTTTATGAGGTTTCCCTATAAGCCTTGAAGAACTTAAAAAACCTTCTCTTAAGAAATAAATTTTTCTGGGTGACACCTGTGGCTCAAGGAGTGGGGTGCTGGCCCCATATGCTAGAGGTGATGGGTTCATACCCAGCACCGGCCAAAAACTACAACAAAAAAAAAAAAGAAAGAAAGAAAGAAAATAAATTTTTTTTCTCTCAAAAGACAGACTATTTTTTGTAAGACCAACCAAGATTAGAATGAAATTAAGAAATAAACTAAGTTTTTGGTGAGTTTACTCATACAACTGATGAAAAAAATTACATCAGGTGTGATTCAAATATCTAAAATTCAATGAATTTTATTCAATGAATATACTAAACCTAGAAAATATCTATCACAACATTAACAGTCACAGAGGTCAGAAAGACATAAAATAAAGAGGCAGGGGAATCACATAAATGATTTGGTCTTGAATGCAGAAAGGGTGTGACGGAAATCCAGTTAGTGCCTGGACATTAATCCTAATACAATAGAAACTCTGTAAGTTGTAACCTCTGTAAGTTGACCACCCAAGGAACAGGTTAACATATGGAGGTGGTCAATACAAGGAAGTAGACCGATACTGTACTGATACGTACATGGAATATATGTCCCGACTATGAAAATTAGGTCAACTATTAGGGTCTTCTGCATTGTATTGCTGACTTCCAAATTAAGTTTGCCTTGGCAATGAGATCTTTTTTCCATTTTTATATCTACCCTACTTCAAACACAAATCATACTCAGAAATAAAGGTTAGCTGGAGCTAAGAGACATAACTCAGCTTAGGGTTAGAGCTTTAGCATTTCCCACAGAAGCCAGACAAAAAGAAAGCAATGGCCAGCCTGCAAGTAATAGCAGTCCATCACTTCCCAGTGGCTGTTAAAGGAAGGGATTATGTCCACATGCCCGCATGTAACAGTTGATGTGCCTTTGAGGAGATGCAGAGTACAGGACCCAACCACATCAAGAAAGGAAAGGGGAGCAGGGCGTTGTGGCGGGCGCCTGTAGTCCCAGCTACTTCGAAGGCTGAGGCAAGAGAATTGCCTAAGGCCAGGAGTTGGAGGTTGCTGTGAGCTGTGATGATACAGCACTCTATCAAGGGCAATAAAATGAGACTCTGTCTCTAAAAAAAAAAAAAAGAAAGAAAGAAAAAGAAAAGAAAGAAAGGAAAGGGGGCCGTGTGCAGTGGCTCACACCTGTAATCTTAGCAGTCTGGGAGACTGAAGCAGGTAAATTGGTTGAGATTAGGAGTTCAAAACCAACCTGAGCAAGAGCAAGACCTCACCTCTACTAAAATATAAAAACTAGCAAGGAGATGTGGCAGGTGCCTGTGGTCCCAGCTATTTGGGAGAGTGAAGCAAGATCTCTTGAGCACAAGAGTTTGAAGTTGCCATGAAGTAGGCTGAAGCTAAGGCACTCTATTCAGCATGACTTAAAAAAAGAAAGAAAGGAAAGTGTATGGGAGGGAGAAAAGGGAAAGAGGCAATGAGCAAATTTAAATGATCTCATTCCTTCTGGGAGGTTTTTCTGTTCATTGGAATGAGGTATACCATGAGCGGCAATCTCAAGAAAGGCTACAATACTCTGAATACCACAAAACTTCTAGGTAGACGTATCCATGGCTTATCGCTCCAGTCCCTGGGCTGCTCATCTTCTCCTCTGCAGGAAGAGGCAGTGGGAGAATGAGACCCAAACACTCACTGTGTATGTCTACATCATCAACCTATTTGCGATCTATTGGACACCAACAGCAGCTTTACTCGTTTTCTATTCCTGCCATAACAAATCCCTACAAACTAGGTGATTTCAAACATCCATTTATTTTCTTACAGCTGCTTAGCTCACAAATCTGGCCCAGGCTGTCATGGGTCCTCTTACAAGGCTCCAGTCACGGTGTCATTTAAGTCTGGGAAAGATTCTGCTCCAAGCACCTCCTTTTTCTTGAAGTTCTCCCTCCCTGCTGGCTCCTGGCTGGACTCATTCTCTCCTTCTAAAGGCTTCCTATGTTCCTTGGTTCTTGGTCCGCTCCATTGTCAAAGTGCCCAGTGTCACAGTCCTTCTCACATTTTCAGTCTGACTTTCCCTTCTGCCTTCTACTCAGCTTTTAGGGGCTCATGTTATTACATTGAGCCCACCCAGATAACCCAGGATTCCTGCCTCCCTTAAAGCCAGCTTATGATTTTAATATTAACCATAATTAATTATATCTACAAAGGCCATGTAAGGTAACATAAACATAGGTTATAATATCAGGTGGCAAAGGTCATGGAGGCTAAGATTCTACTTGCCATTATCCATCTTTTTACCCCATGATTCATCTCTTCCAAATCCAACTCAAAATCATCGAAGTCATCTAAATTATTTGGCTCTGGATGTAATCCATTTACAATTACAACGAGCTCTGGGTATAACCCATTCAATACATTAAATATATTAGCTCCATCTTTATATGCAGCATGAAAACATGATGTTTGCCATCAGGATAGGGATCTAAAAGCCCAGCTTTTGTCTAATGCCTTTTCAAATATTTATTTCAGCCTGTCTATCAATATCGAGGTCTTGGGAGGGTCTGATATAAACACATTAACTTATTTGACATGATTCATTTGTTCCTTCTTCCTAAATGAACTATTAATCTCCTTCCCCCTTTATTAGCCCTTGTTAAATGATCCTTGCAGACTCTTTTTCTTTAAGCCAGGCTCATAGACTTCCAAATCAAAGTGTCTTCAGAAAAGCAGGAAGTCACATGGTTTTCCGTGTGTTTTCTGCCCACAAAAAGTATACCGTGATTGGTGCACAAATATTCACACTGCATTTATATTCCATACATACATCATTTCCAACTTTCTAGCCATCATAAACGTATATATTGAATGACTATTAGCATTGCAAAGGGCCTCAAAGGTTGCTTAAGTCTCAACATAATTTGCTACATGTTTCCTTCTTTGTGAAGCTTGCAGATAGCAGCCCTAGCCCTGTGTCTCCTTAGAGTTATTTCCCTGGAAAGAACGTAGTTAAAAAATATTCAGGGGAATAGTAGTGTGCTACTCTCCTGCCAAAGGTCTCCACCCAACATCAAGTTCCTCGGGAGCTCAAATAATGCAAATTCACACAACAGTGCTCATGAAACATGTATTCATTTACCTCCTCAGATACTATTTTATTCATTAACATAGAATTTCTATAACATTTTTGCATGACAAAGAATCTTAACTTTTAAATGATCATTGATATGTCAAGTAATAACATGCAACAAATTCTTGAATTCTACCATCCAATTATTTTGATTAAGAGGAACTTAAAGCAGCCCAAACAACTAGACTAATATCCACTATTCCAGCCATTAGCAGGAATGGATTACTTTTAACCTCGCCGCCACTTCACGTGATATACAAATCATAATATACTACTTTTTCGTAGATAAAGCTCCTGATCTTCAAGAAAGCATTAGGAGGAAAAAAATACTTAACTTCTTTCTTTCTTCAAAAAATTAGTCTTTTACTAGATCTTTACTAGCACTCAAATGTCCCTGGTACATTGATATATATGTTGCTTGAGCTGAAAGGCATAAGAAAATAGGCAATGAACTCGTTAAACTTCTAAGGAACAAGAGGTAAAAAGATGAAATCTTCAGATAAGTTTTAAGTTTGTACAAAGAAGATAGATTTACTGCTCTCCAACAATACTATTCGGTATAATATATACCCACTATATAATATACAGAAATAATATAATGACTTTTCATATGTGTAAGACTCTAAATTGAGCTTTACTAAGGTTCACACTCCTTAAGGGCATCTACCATGCCAATCCATGGAACGGGTCCATATTTCTTCTTTGCCTATCTATTTATGCAATAGTTTTCTTGGATCTCTGGGAAGATATTGGACAGAAAGGCCAAAAGGTTTCCTGAGACTTCATCTTTGTCCTGCTGGAAGTAGGTCTGGAAGACAGTCCTCTTCTTCTGAGTCTCCTTTTCCACGTGAGAGCCTCAGGGGCTGTGGCACTCCAATGCCTCAACTTCCTTAACCTTGAATGTGTCCTCCCTCTGCAGATGATACTGTTCACTTTCAGCCTGAGCTGCTCCTTCAGTCTGCATCATCTCTGGTTCTTTCACTGTGAGCCTCAGACACCTTTTCCATAGCCAGCTTCTCAGCCTTAAGTAGCAACTGGACAGCCTGTGGTTGACCCTGGCAGCAACAAGTCTGAGGCCAAGGCCAACTGCAACTTTAAAGCCAGAATTCTGATATTCCAAGAGAGTGGACACATGAGGCCTATTGGCCAAAATTCACAAGTCAAATCTTCCTGGTGAAAAATAGACTACAATGTGCAATGGCACACACATATAAATGGATCACAAACCATGTCCTCTGTATATAATGTCAAAGTGCTACTCTTCAGCATTGTTCATGGCAATTCAGTATTACACACCTGTTTTTAAAACTTAGTAGATGGAGTAAAAGACAAGCAACCCCATGTTCTTCATATTCCCGTCAAAAAGCCTAATTGCATCAAAATATACAAGTAGTTAAAAAAGCCAGTGTGTTGAATTATTTGTATTCTTGGAAATATACGATGTAAAACTACTAATAATGACATAAATGAACCTTTCTATTCTTAGGTTTTATTAAATAAACACAACAATTTATAAGGCTTCTTTATCAAATGGAATTCACTGCTTTAAAATTTTTAAAGACTAGTTTAAAAATGCTATTTATGCACATGTTCTTAATTGATTCAACAAAACTTAGCCAAAATTTCCTTTGGTAAGATATTGAAGGGGAAAACCTGATCACATCCAAAGATGGAATGAAAAAATGACAGTGGACTCAGCTACCCATTCCACATGGGAAAATACATTTCGAGGTTTTCAGAATTGAATTATTACTTATATTTCCTATGTGTACACTTTGCCAACTATGTATATTGAACAACAAGGCTTCCCAATGTATAATTCAGACTAATGAGCTTTTCTACTTGCAATTATTAAGAATATGCACACACGCAAATAAATTCAGTATCTTTATCATACTCTTTCTTTGCTCAATTTTCACTTCTTGGCTAAAATTCATCCAGTTTTCTCAAGGCATACTAGGGAGATATTTATAAACATAATTTTAACACATGTTTATAAAAATCAATATGCAATTTGAACTGCATATAACTTACACATCTTCCATATTCTCTCCGTGGTACACTTATCCAATCTGGAGTCTTTAGTTTAAGTTTAGTCTTTAGTGCATACAAATGACTCCAAAAATCTATGCCTATAGGAACATCCCGCCTTCAATTCAAACTGCATACATTAAAAAATAATTTCTTCTTTCCAATATCATCTCACATTGAGGATGAGTATTTGTAAAAACATTATCATTGTTTTTCTAACCCAGCATAATGTTTCATTGTGTATCAATTACGCATCTAACTTATCTTCATGACAACCTTACTTACATATCCCTCTCTTCTTTCTTTTCTGCCTGAAATACTCTCACCTGCTTTACTTCTTGTCTACCTCACACTCCTCTGTATCACTTCCTGTGCTTTCTGGACAGTTCCCCCAGTTTTCTTCTGTTGCCACCAGTCCCACTGAGTGCCTTTATTATTTACTGCCTACAGAGCTAAACTCGCCTCTACTATATACCACCTTTCACTGTTACTTATTTCTTGTCTGTGGGACCTATTCTCCAATTAAACATCGCATTATTGCAACAAATAGTTATTGAGACAGCCACTAGGCTGGATTCAGGAAATATAAAGCAAATAAGACGTGATCTTTTGCCCTCATGGACTTCAGGAGACAGGTCTGAAACTGAAAAGTAAAATGAAATTTTATATATGCTATGAAAGTTTATATAAGATGAAGCAGGCATAGAGAGAATGATCAGAAAAGTGTTCCAGAGGGAGGGACAATTAGATCTCAAATCTAATTGAGAGATTCCAAATGGAAGAGGTTTCAGAGAACCTCAGACATTGAGTGGTTCTTAAGGGCAAAGAGCCCAGCTTTGCATCCTTTGAGGTGCTGGCTGCAGTGAAATTTAGCCATTCATTGCAAATAACACCTTTTTAAAAGAAATCTGTCACGTTAACTATGATACAAATCATGGCACATTCATAATTCTTTAAAACGTGCTGATCTGCATGTCTCTGTATATTCAGTGAATATAGCAAATCCTAAATCAAATTTAAATACTGCTTCCCCTAGAGTCATAATTGCATTTCCTTGACCTCACAGGATAAGCTTCAATGTCTCTGAAAAAGTAATTTCAATGAGACAGTAAAATTTTATCATCCAATCTAAAGACTATAAGTTTGATGCATTTAATAACTTTCATGTCCAAAAAGTGACAATCTCCTTCATGTAGCAGGCAAAATGAGACCCAGCTTTGTCACTGATAACCATAATCATTGTAAACAAGACTACACAGTAACAGATTGGAATATTTTCAATGCACTTCCTCAAGTCCTCATAACAGTAATACAGCAATGATGAAAGTCCTGGGCAAGACTCCAGCCGACAGTTAAATGACCAAGCCTGTTACATCCCCAAATTCAGTTCCAAATAATTGTACTTTCTGATATCTAAAGAGTATGAATGGTTTGGTCGCTTTGAGAAGACTAAGAAAGCATCTGTTTGCCAACCAAGTGAAGTATACCTTCTTCCTAATCAAATATAGCAATCCAAATCATTAAATGTTTGCCTTCCTTATATACAAAGTTACTCACAAAGTTAAGACTATCCTTACTCCTGCTCAATTTTCCACCAGTAATTCTAAAAGCATTTGCTCAGTAATAACACTAATTAGCTGTTCCAAAATAAATGTTGTTTTAATTTAGTCCTGTTTCTAAAAGAAATACAGTATAGGTAACTACGCTAAAAACTGACAATTTGATAGACTTTTTTCATGTCTATGCCAAAAATTCATTACGCAGTTAAATTTTTAAAAATTCTGCCTTCTGCCTTAATGAGATTTGTTTTAATTACCCATTTTATGCAGACATATTGGCAGAATTCCCAATGCATAGCACTATATTTCATGACTAATACCTAATAGGTTCTTCTATCCAAACTCATTTTTTTCACAGTGGTTCTGCGGCTTTCAGTCACCCTCCAGGTATTTTGTGCCAAATGAAAAAGAAATTTCTCACGAAGCCTCAAACTGTGACTGTGTTGGAGAACAGTTTAAAGTCTCAACTATGATTATTCTTGGTTTGAGAATAGCTACTCACGGTCTACCAACAAAATAGGTAAGCTCACCCCACCTTAAAGTAGGGCCTTGCTTAAGCTACTTCTTCTCAACGTAGCTACAATTTCTTGGCCAACCAGATAAAAATATGGGGAAAGTGCAAATGAACAGAAACACTTATACTCACACAAACACATACACAGGTACACATAAGCACACTTATACATAAAGTGTGCTCTCAAAATGTGTACACATTCTATAAAAGAAAAAAACTCTAAATTGTAATACTGAAAATACTGCATATATAAAGATAACATTTGTTATCTTGTATATTGCATCTTGTATCTCTTGTAATTGCATGACTTGAATATTTAATTTTAATACAGTTTATTCTTTCTTAAAATCTGCATAGTTTTTTTGCACCCTCTGTGTATATATATATATATTATATATATATACACATATACATATATATATAATATATATATATACACATATACATATATATACACACACATATGCTAGCTTAGCTAATTATACTTTTCATACATAATTATTTTTATTTAACATAAAAATAATAGATTAATAGATAGTGTGGAAAAGTCCGCACCTCTAGTCTAAGTGTATCAACCAAATCTAATTTTGGTATCTTAATGAACGTTTATTTTTTATCATCTCTGTTTCATTCTATGAATACTGTATCAGTTATTTCCAATCAATATAAATTCTCCCTTATCGGCTCTTCAGAGGCTGGTTTTCCTCAAAAGCTCTGGTTTATGTGCAAAGTGCAAGGGAAATGTTTGTGATTCCATTTAAAAGTGCATTAAAGTACCTATACTAAGCCTCAGATATAAACTATTCAAAGGTTAACGCTTGGCCTCTTTTAACCAATCATTCTGTTTTCACATATATAAAAATGCCTATGTTCATACACACAAAAACATTCATATTCTACTCTAAAATTAAATAATCCCACAGCTGAAATTAAGGGGGAAAAAATCAATTTCCCCAACGGATTTCTCTTCTAAGCCTGGTCTTTCCACCTAGGTGTCGTTCCCTGTCCCCTCTCCCTCTAACGCATAGAAATTCCATCATAAAACAAGAAAGTGTTAAATTAGAACAAGTTTCAGATTAGACTAAATATTAGAATCATTTGAATGAGTTCATGCAGGTCACTTATACACTTAGACCTCTTTTCATGCCTATTTGGGAAAATTCATGTGTTAGTGACAATATTACTACAGTGTAACTGAGAAACTCAGGGGTCCTATTAAGAAGCCTTGGATTCAGATTCTCCTAAAGAATATAAAAGGAAAAAATGGGGTAAGACATGAACAATAAAATCCCCCATTTACCTCCAAAATTAACTCTCCTTCAATATAGGAAGGGTAACCATCTGCAAATGTTGGCCCTAACATACGTCCCTCTGAATATCTAATCTCCAAGAACTGCCTACAGGAGGGAGTAGGAGGGCAGTGGTGTTTCTGATGTGGGTTATGTAAATGTCTGTTATCAACCATCCTTTCTCACTCTGATTTTCTGGGTGTCAGAGAGTAAGATCAAACTATGCTCTGTCTGCAAACAGTATCCTTCTTGTCTGGCAAAGACTTCAATCTCTCCAGAGCCTATCCCCTCAAAGCCTCATAAAACCAGGAAGCCAAAAGTCAGGCAAAATTGCTAAATTCAGTAAGGAACTGTATGGTCCTTTACTTTTATTTTGTCTTCTAACAGTATTAATCCAGTAAATTCACTCTTGATGTCTAGTGCATAAGAACATTATCAGAAATTTCTCCGCAATATTACTGAAACCTAAAAATTTGAATTTTAGCTTTTAGTAATCTATATTTCAAATTATGTGGTTTTAAAGTCACTTACACTCTTGCAGAACTGGGAGGAAAAGAAGTAAAGTACTTTCTTATTTATGACTGTTACCTCACGAGTTTAAACATCTACATCATAGTATTATTTTGGTTACATACAAATATATTCACACAGAACTAGGTACAAATGAGCTATAGATACACACACAGAGACAGGTATACAGTATAGTTCTATTAATAAGAGGACAGTTTAAGAGAACAGTCAAGAGATAGAAAGAGAAAGATTGATTAGGCTACAAAATCAAAGTCAAAATCCTCAACTTTCTCAGTTCGAAATGACAAAAGAGAATGTTGATGATATATACAACAGCATGCCATTATTTTGTCTTATTTTTCTTTCAAAAATTATTTTGTTACCCAAGTCTTGACTCTATCTCTGTTAGTCCTTTAAGTTGCCACTCAATCTCATTTGCATCTTTGGGGATCCCCAGAACCTGTCTACGTAATCTAATCACTGCACACTTTTTCCCTTAGACCTAAACTACCTATTGCCCATCTCTTATTCTAACATGCCTGTTGTTTCTTTTATGTACACAAAAAGGACTTTTTGTTTTGGCTACCACATCTCTATGACTCTGGTTATGTAGGGTTAAACTTGATAATTGTACAGTGTTTTCTGAAACTATAAATATCCTAATGATGTTAGTAACAACGTTTCCCTTTATCACTTCTTAGAAGTTCGTTCACTTGAAAATTTCCAGTCAAACTTACAAACTAACAGTCCTGAGTTCTGGGACTCACATCTGGTCCTGTCCTTCACTATTTTTGAGACACTAAACAACTAGACTCAGGGTTCCATTTGCAACAAGTTTCTATCTTGTCTAGTGTCCAGAGTCATTACAAAGGTTAAAATGAAACAACACTGAAGCACACTGTAAACATTTAAGTGATATGCAAACAAAAGGGAACATGCAAAACACCTGCTAGAAACTTCCTCCCTGGAAGATGGAAATGGGACGTTGTCCTCACCTCTGGATTCATGGAACTCCAGCGTGACATGAGCATCAAATCCAAGGCTGAAGTAATTATTGAAAACATTCAGAGGGAGCTGCAATGAAAAACAAAGATAGAGTAGAATTGTATGTAGTGAGGCAGAAAGAGAAAGATAAATCTAAAACCTTCTAGACACTAGAAAGGCAAATCAATCACAATTCAAAGTAGAAGTTGTTCATGTAGAAACAGGGGATTCTTGAATTAATTCATTAGTGAAAGTTCAAATCAAGTAACTACTTCAAGAATGATAAATAGTATAGGAAACAAGACTGACAAGGACAAATGATTAAATAAGAACCATTCTTGCTATAATAACAGAACTGTGGTAAGCTGAGGGATGCATATTTGCAATAGGTACTAAGAATGATTCACTAAGCACTTTCAGAAAGTAAATTCAATTGTAAAGATCATGTCTAACCTACTTAATAAGTGGTTACATATTTTTGAGAATTTATATTTAATCTATAGATATTAATCTAAAATGAATATTTAATTGATTTACTCACCTCTATTTTCAAAAAAACATAAAAAATATATTTTTATAAAAGTTATATAATAATAGGGCAGTGAACCATTTAACAAACTATTGTTTACCTAGAGGGGAAAATCCCACAAAATATACCTATAAGTGTTTATCAAACTCCCATTTAAATTATCAAACCTTGTATCTTTTATACAGATTAACCATGAAATCTGCAAACACAGCCACAAAGATGCATACATAAGGCTTGACTTTCCATTTCAGAGTCCTTTGGGTCTCTGGCTATTGCCGCTGCAAGTTGAGTAAAGGAAAAAACTAGGCAGCCTAAAATCCTACATTAAAATTGCAAAACTAAAGTGATTTTAAAAGTTTCCATTCAATGTTAGAACATTTAGAAGAGCACATGGAAAATGCTAGAAGGGACAGAGTGTTACTCCTCCTTTTTCCTCTGTAATTCAGTATGAAAGATAAATATTAAATTCTAAAGAAAGGGAACATTTCCAGGTAATTATCAGGTTCATGCCCCAAGTTGAATGGCACCTGTATTCTAGGAGAAGAAAGTGTTTTAACCCTTAAGATTTCAATATGACAATGTTTCATATGCCCTTTGACCAGCAGATTTCCTGTTTCACTAGAAGGCAAACTTTGTCCCATTAAGAAAAAAGTGAAATGAGAGAAAGAAAGCATGAGAAATGGAAAGCAGAAAGAAGATTGTCTTGGTCTCTAGAAGAAGTAAGAAAAGACCCCAGGCGAAAGCCCCCAAGTCACACCCAATAATGATTTAGAGGCCAAACCAGACCTTAGAAATACTTTCAACTCACTGGAGAAAAGGGAAAGAAACTAAAAACACGAGCAATGCCAAAATCGCGTCTCACTTTGCTGGCTTCATATTTGAGAATGTCCAGTTCCCGTACTTAAACAAAATACTAGTTCTTAGAAATGACATCATGGGTTGGTGATCCTGCCAAAAACGCAGATATGTTCGTCTCCTCTACCATTTATGTTCTTTTGGCTGCAATCCTAACCCATGTCTTAGACTCCACTGATAGCTAAGGAAAACATCTGGTCACCATCTCCTAAATCATCTCCCCATATCGTCTGTTTTTAAGTTATTCATATTTTTTAGAGAATTTGCCCCAATTTCCTACACATCTTCTCAAAAACCCACTTACAAAGCCCTTGAATTATCGGGATTGATGTTCCCTGGATGCAATAAGAAGTCTTTCCATTTCTTAAGCTGTTGGGAAGAGAATTAAATATGGACTTCTATCACAGGACTAACCACCCGAGCTTAGCAAGCAAAGGACTTTAAGATATCCACATGGTATTCTTCGCTCTACTTTGGCTGTTTTCTCTACAATTTCCATAAGTCAAATACATTAGAAAAAAGCATAATATCCCAAGATGATACTTGTTGTTTAAACAGCATTGTAACACTGTGAACTCAATTTCAACTGCACATTTATGATACCTACTAGAGACCTTCCCATTTTGGACTCATAGGTTAAAAAAAAAAACTTATAAAGGCAAAGTAAAACTTGCTTTTAACCTATTTTAGTCAAATACTAAACTTAAGTATCTATCATAATTGATCAGGATCATGGTGCTCATAAAAAAATGGGAATTGGTTTGATTTAAAATGATATAATGTTCAATCCATTTAGAGTCTGAAATACATATGACATCTTAGCCCCAATACATGGTGTGATTCATCATAGCAGAGATATTGTTGAAAGTAAAGGTACCTGGGCCTTAACCTTGCATTTACTTAATCAGAATCTCTGAGGATTGGGCCTCATAATTGCACTTTAACAAGCACACCAGGATGCTTATTAAGCTCACTAAGTTTTAAAATTCTATTATACAAGAAAACTGGAAGGTAATTTGGAGAAAGCCGCTATTCAACAACCTGCCAAATTTATTTGAAATTGAGGCCATAGCGCAGAACCAAATGATCCACTGAAGTGTCACAGTAGCATATTTACAACTATATCCCTTGGTTGTTTGGGGTTGAAATAAAAGGTCAATCACTAAAAGAAAACACAAAATCATTAAACTTTTTTAGGCATCTTTGAGTTCTAACCAAGTGATAAAATTGGCTTAGTTAACACCTCTTCATATCAGGCCAGAAATTTCAAGAGATTATCTTTCTAGTGAAAGGTCAAATACCTGGAGCTATATTTTTCATCTTCTCATAAGTTGTTTGTAGCTTGAAAGATTAAAACATGAACACACGACTTTCTAGGGTGGACAGTGAAGACAGAGGACAGTTCCCTGAATTCTGGAAGGAGGTGTAATATCCAGGTCTTTACAGGTCTGTGGGGCAGAATTGTTAGGTGGTATCATTTTACAATTAGTCCTAGTAGCCATACACTCAGACACTATCCCATTATCTCATAGGAAGGAATCAGCATATGCTTCTTCAGCCAAAAATAGTTTTCCTGTGGCTCAGGGGAACATTCCAGATTCCTTTTTTGCAGAAGAAAAACTCGCTAACCTTACATACGCCATCTTCAAGTTCTTCTGGAGGCAAATCTGGGTTTCTTTCCACATGGAGGTTCCAGCGATCTAGCTGTACAATTGTCCCATCTTCTACTTGGCATAGGATCTTAGAAACAGGTTCATCCGTGTAGCCCTGAAGAATCAGAGAACATAACCATTGCCATCCGGAGTAGAGAACAGTGTAGCCGACACTATTTCATGCAAGGAAGAACCCTGCTGCTATATTTGCCTTGTCTGTTATTGATAAGGCTGGGAGAGTAAACTTCCTTCCTTAAGGGACTTAGAGTTTAAGATGATATTCATAGATAGAATACACAAAGCCCCTTAGGCTGGTTTGAGTTAAGCAAATAATGTTTGCCAGCACTAAGAACCAACAGTCACTGGTACACATTGAGGGCCAGCTTTTATTGGAGTAAAAAATAGGGCTCCCCATGCCTCCCACTAGAGGAATTTGAGGAATACACAGAACAAACGTACATGGAAAACTGGAAAAAATTAAGGAGGGATCTGATTGGCAATGCTCTTCCATTAACATTCCCTTTCCTTCACTTCTCCATGACCTTGTGGGAAGACTCCATTTCTTCCACAACCTGAGGTGAGTCTGACTAAGCCCTGCTCGGGAGCTACTTACTCCTTACAGAGCCAACACAGACAGTATGACTTTTCTAGGATAGTGAAGTTACTTATTTGGATGGGAGAAGCTATCATTTATAATATCTTAGTTGTTCTATATATTGGTAAATATATTCACTATTTCTAAATTGCCTACTTTAAAAAAAAAAATCCATAGAAAGTTAATTCATCCAAAAGGCCAGATCAATACCTGCTAGACATCGGCACTTAATTTCCAGGAAATCCAGCCCAGATAATGATATTATATGCATAGACTAAAAGTTGTTGGGGCTGTACATATATATGTATATATATATGTGTGTGTATACATACATATACAATAAATGTATATTCATTATGCTTTCTTACCTTCTTAGTACTATGAGGTAAGTAAGTAAATAAATAAATAAATAAAATAACTACCTCCCCCCAACCCCAAGCTTGTTTGAAGTTGGCTCATGGTGAAAAGGAAAACTAAATACAGCAAAAGCCATGATGACACTGATCAGAAAAAAACAGCTCTCCCTAAGTAAGGGTTGTAAATCAGGCTGACGGTCAGGACTAATTCTACTCTACATGATTGCTTTATATGAAGACTTGAGGCCATCCCACCCAGTGTCTCTGAGGGGAAAGGTTGTACCTTTTATATTAACCTGGATGGAACTGGCGACTATTCTTCGAAGTGATGTATCCCAAGAATAGAAAAACAAACACCATGTGTATTCACTATTACACTGGAATTAATCAATCAACACTTATGTGTGTGTATGAAAATAACACTCATGGAAAATTAAGCAGGTGGGGATGAGGAGATTGGTAAAGTCCCACCTGAGGGGTACAGTACACACTGTCTGGGTGATGGGCACACACATATAACTTTGACTCAAATTGCACAAAAGTCATTTATGTAACCAAAATGTTTGTACCCCTGTAATATTCTGACACTTAAAAAAATTTTTTGTAAAGCTCCAGGATTTTTCTCATACTAAACTTTCCTTTCCCTCTAGCGGATCATAAATTTAAATTAAAGAAGCTCCCAGATAAAATCAGGACTCATGGGCACTTGGATCTGCCAACTCTAACTTATTCTCAGACAGCAACAGCATACTCCCCTTCCGGCAGAACATCTGTGAACCTGGGAATTCTGTCTGCTGCCTGATGATATGGGCAGCCCGTGTGAGCGGCTCTTACCCCTCCCCAGTTGAGAGTTCGAGCCAGGTCGTTCCCAGTCCCCAAAGGAAGGACCCCCACAGGAGGCTGAGGGTTCAGCTGCAGTTCATCCAGGATAGAAAGGATCCAGCCCACCTGCAGACACATGGGGGGCCAGAAGAGATAGAAGAAAGATAAATAAGTTACAAAGAAAATAACTTCAGACCAGGAGGCTTCAAAGAGCCAAAACAGAATGGATTTCTTTTTCTTTAAAACATGTGTGTTTTAATCCAGTGGGTAGAGAACAGAAAGGCTACTTTTCTTTGGCAGTTTCAAAATAGTAAGCTTCTTAAAGGTAAAAAAGGACCATTTTACACATGCTCTCTCATATAAACAAACCTAAGCCCATTCATCTGTGTGTTTAGTCAGAGATGTACTATAAAATTTAGGAGAGTTTGAGATTTATGTAACATAATAGGGCAAAACTCAAAATCAGACTCAATTTTAATTCTGGCTCATATAGGCTACATAACCTTGATTAAATTATGTAATCTCATTGAGACTTATTTATTTACCTGATTTTCAAAATGGGGATAATACCTACCTACCTCACAGGAATGTTTACAGATAAAACTGAAATGTTCAGAAAGCCCTGAACAGGCATGACCCACATAATGTTCATAGCATCATCTGGGGAATTTGTAATTTTCCTAAATTTCCCTATATTCTCCTTAATCGACATTGTGAAAACATAATTATAATTATGTGTGGGCCTAGTACCTGTTATATAAGTTTAGGCAGAAAAGAAACACTTATGGACTAAATTCGCATTTTCTTAATCTTTTTTCTAAGATAAATGATATTTTGGTTTTAGTCTTATTATAACAATTTAGAAAAATTACCCCAAATTTGGAAATAGCAAAAAGAAATTCAGATATCCTTATAATGTCATACTAAAATAGTGTTTCATGGGCCTAAGAATTTCATAACTATAGGTTAAGATAGATTTCTGTACCACAGATATGTAAATGTCAAGAAGAAAAGATTATTTTTAAAGATATGATTTTATTTCCCTATAGGAGGTTAATCAGTTTTGTCTCAAATTTAGAAAAATTATTTTGGCATGAATTACATAATTCTTTTCCTCTACTTCTCTTACAAAGAAGCTTTACCATCTTGCTGGATCCCTCATTAAAAGTTAAGCAAATTTTTGACATGCATCCATCTGTATCTGTATGAAAGTCACTTTTTTTTAAAATAATATTGTAACAGTGCATTTGTGGAACAGTGTTATATGTAAAACCCAGAAATAAGCAATTGAAATAAAGAGATAAATGAGCTCTAATATGGTCAATAAAGTAGAAAGGCCACTCTCAACAAGTTTATAGGACCAAAATGATTAGCATATTGATTGCTTACTATGTGCTATCCCTGGGCAAAGTCCTTCATTGAATTATCTTATTAAACTTCAAGACATTTCTCTCAGATAGATATAATTTTCATGTCCATTTTTAGATAAGGAAACTAAGATGTGGAAGGTTAAGTTAATATCACATTGTTTATGTGATAGAGCCGGCCTCCAAAATCAGATATGCCTGACACCCATAGCTAACCCCTTACCTACCATGTTGTAGAGAGACTGTAAATAAAGAACTAAATCCATTCCTGGACAAGGCCTGACTATCCTGGAGAGAATGATACGTGATTTTGTAATATTTGGAACCAGAGAAACTTGATAAGTTGCTTAATTGAATTCAGTGAACCTGCAGATTTATTAATTAAAGTGCAGATAATTTTCTCAAGACTAAAGAATTAGAAGTGACAGATCAAAGCAGTATCAATTCTCTTGACTTCCATCTATAATCATTTCTTGTCCACAAAAATGACTTCCCCTTCATGCCAGGATGCAAAACTCACCTGTTCATCAATGATGTTTACAACTGTGTTTACCGTCTAAACTTTTCTCAATGTTCACCTGGAGAAAAGACTCCAGGTTGAAAGTGTTAGAAAGTCCATCCATTCCCCCAAACTGGGCAATTTACTCATAGAAAAACCCTTAGATTCTCACCTGCCCAGAGCTTCTCCAGTCGTGTATTTTTACACACAATATGAAGAAAGTTTATGAAATATAAGGAAGCAAAAATACCTAATGCCAAATTTGTTCCAATGACTGTGATAGATCTCATGATGCTAAAAGCACAAGCGAAGCCCAGTAAAGATAGATAGCTGTAATAAACTACAAGAGAGAGGTTTAAAGTCACTAAAAAAAACATGAAGAGTTAGAAAACCAAACCCTCAGGGATCACCGACTACAGATGCAAACAGCCCTGAGTGGAACCAGACTCGCAAATAGAACTTAATAGAACCCTAATTCAACAACCCATCCAGGGAAGGAAAAAGAAGGCATTCTCCTCAAAATTTCCCCTGAAAGATAATAATTCAGCCTACTCTTTATGATTTGTATTCACATGTCAGCCCATTTTCTCTCAGGTAGATTCAAATCAGACATTTTTCTTCTTATTTTTTTTTTTTAATTTTATTGAATCATAATTCTGTACATTGGTGCAATCATAGGGCACGATTCATATACATTCAAAAATGTTTTGATCGTACTGTTACAGATAGCCTTCATGGCATTTTCTTGATCACTATATAAAAACATTGATACTCTACATTCAATAAGTTTCCCCAGTACCCTGCTCAGAGGCACCGTAGGTGTGATCCCACCATTTGCCCTCCCTCCACCCATCCTCCCGCCTCCCCTCCCCTCCCTTTCCCCTTTCC
>CAUYON010161570.1:0-15106 GCA_963573935.1 Arctocebus calabarensis | reverse complement strand
AATCACAGGGCACGATTCATATACATTCAGAAATATTTTGATCGTACTGTTACAGATATCCTTCATGGCATTTCCTTGATCACTATATAAAGACATTAATACTCTACCTTTAATAAGTTTCGCCAGTACCCTGCTAAGATAGATAACCACAGTAGTTCTCACGTGATCTGATAAGGGGTAAAAGAGACAGAAAGATATCTTCTTAGGCCTGATGTGACTACATGATATGAAGAATGAAACTTGGTAAGTTGGAGTGAAACGTCAACTATCTCCAAATGACAGATGAAGCTGGGCAAGTGAATGGCTGGCAAAGAACGATAGTTAAAGCAGGGGTTCCAAAGTCAGGTGCACCCCAGCTTCTATCCTGATTCTGTCTCTCAGTAACAATCTCATCTAAAAATGACAAGGACATCTGGTAGGCTCCAGTTTGCCATACCTGATACGTGGATACTAACTCTAAGCCCCTTGTTAGAATGGTAATAAATCTTAAATGAAGGAATGAATGTAAAACGCCAATAAAGCCATTTCTAGTCCTGGACTCCTATTTACTAAGAAACAAAAAAGGAGAATTACAAAGCCTCAAGGCAAAACTGATGAATTGCAAAACTGCATATTTTATTGGAAGCCCTGACTGTGGTTTTTAAACTGTAAGTGCAAGAGGGTCAATAAAACTAATAAACTAATGTTAAAAAAAGTCATCTACCCAATTAGAGAAAAAAATAAGGTAATAAAGAATTTCAACATCTACTGGGCCTTTGAAAGGTCCTAATGATCATTGATATGTAAAATAGAAATCTCAGAGAGCAGGAAATATGAACATGATATTACACTCGTAGGGAGAAGATTCCTTAGAACTGACATGAGGTTCGTGTGGTGGGCGAGCAAGATTATACGTAAAGATAAAAACATGTAGAGACAAGAGTTAGTCATCATCGTATTTAATAAAATTATAGGTTTAGTTCATTATGTTATATTGCATATTGATGGTAACACATTTCTAGAAATATGCTCAGAATTTTAAATTTCTTAATCACATTTACTTGGATTACACCCATTCTCAATATTATAAAGGAAACTTTACACAGAAGTTACTATGATGTTTTATTATATTACACAAAGATGTAAGAAAAATAATTATACTGGCCATCTTGCTACTTAAAACAACTGTCATTTATTATATGTGGCCTTGACTTTTCACTAATATAGATCTACCCACAGAAGCTTATTAATGTTATTTTTTTTTAAATCAACTGCAAATTATTTCAGGCTTTAGTGTGATGTAGAATATATTTAGCTAAAAGCATTATCTGGTAATTAAATATAAATGTATTAATCTATTTCAAAGGTTTTAGTTTGTAAATTTGGTGGCCTCAAAATCTATATGGTTCAAACTTAAAAGACTATTTCATTCATGCTAAATGTGACTAATTATGACCACCTTTCAATGTCTGAAAATAACTTATTATAGATTTTTTATAAATGTTTTTTCTAATAATGGAAGTTTCTGCTGTATTATCCTCTTTAAGAGGAGGAATCTGACATTTTGTTGTTGTTGTTTTTTTAGAGACAGAGTCTCACTTTGTTGCCCTCAGTAGAGTGCTGTGGCATCACAGCTCACAGCAACCTCCAACTCCTGGGCTTAGGGAATTTTCTTGCCTCAGTCCCCCAAGTAGCTGGGACTACAGGCACCTGCCACAAAGTCCGGCTATGTTTTGTTGCAGTTTGGCCGGGGCCGAGTTTGAACCCGCCACCCTTGGCATATGGGGCTGGCACCCTACACACTGAACCATAGGCGCCACCCAGAATCGGTCTTTTTTATGTGGAATTTTGCTAAAAAGTTTCAACTTTAGCAAAATTTTTGTTTGCTTTGGTTTGTTTGATTTATCTTTCTCCTTCTCTTTATATAGATAAGTAAACAAAAATTGTAAAGGAAGAAAAGACTAAAATGAGTTGAGCTATATCAGAAACAAAAGTGACTATCCAAAATATAGTGAAGTTGCATTAGAGGCTAATTGAAGATTATAAGATTACTAAGTGGATTTAATGGTGGTAAGATTAAAAACAGTAGTAAGGAATACAGGTTTATGTGGGTGACTTGAAATAATAGCTCTTATAATAATAGGATCATTTCGACAATAATTTCTTAAAATATACACATGTATAACAGACATTGAAATACCACACAATACAACTATAAAAGGATGCTGTGTTCTTGCAGCATTTTTATATCTTTAAAATTCATATATTTAAAGAGTTATCAATTTAAACAGTAAATCACTCACTGAAAAATCTACTACTTCTGCCAAAATGGAAAGGCCTATGTGAAATAGATAAGATGATATATTTTAGCAAATATATACCCAAGCCCCTTTGAAATGACTTGAAAACCAAATGTCAGGATAGAGTCAACCATGAAAAGAACCCATTCTAACGGGTGGGGCTCTTTTTGTTTTTTTCTTTTATGATGATTAAAGAGAAAGGATTCTGCAGGTTCCTAATTCTAGAATGCTAGATAAAGGGTAATTCAGAAAAGTCATGAACGACCCTCCCTGCTTCTGTTCTGAAGCTGGGTAGTCTGAGAGTTTGGCAGTTGTATCCTGAGGCCAACTCAGTACCCAGTGAAGGAGGGGGGGAGGGCAGTCAGTTACTGACCCCAGAATAGTGCTATAATTTTGCAAAAAAAAACTGTATGTTTTACACATCATTGTACAAGTAACTAGCAATGCTTTAACCACATTCTCTGCATTTTAATTCTGTTTTCTTCTTTTGATGTGTGGCTGGAACAGATGTGTTTGCTGCATTCACTGCAAGCCTTCACACAATTCCAGCATCTTCCACAGGGACAAAGGTAGCAGCTGCCAGTTTTGGCAAGTTTTTCACTGCTTGTATCAGAACTCTTCATTTTTGTTCGGTATGAACCATTCCTCTTGTCACTTTGCCTTGTCCTTGATTGCACTGGTGTCCACAAAGGTTCATTGCCATTGTCTATTTTTTTGCAGAGACTGCACATTGGGGGCACTCCTTACGTTTTATGCATGGAGCTGTCGTGCCAAATCTTTCAAGAAGGATTTTCTTCCCAATTGTTTCTTCAAATGAAGTTGCTACAAGCGGCTACTGCTTTCCCTAAACATAGCATAGGAATTCCACACTGCAATGTCAGTGATGTTGAAGAAAATTGCCAGGAGTTAACACCAACTTCGCAGCAATAGGAATATGTTCTTGTGTGTTTACCAGGAACGTCAGCACCTGTTTGAGTAGCAATGATAAAGTGGATTATACCGGCATTGTTATCCGCCACCTTCACATCTTCATGTGAGGTGCAAAGTACTGTAACTACCTTTCCTGAACTTGGAATATAAGTGCTAAAGTCACATTGTGAGAGAAGACAAATCTTTTTTTTGATACAGAGCCTCAATCTGTCACCCTGGGTAGAGTGCTCTGGCACCACAGCTCACAGCAAACTCCAATTCCTGGGCTCACGCGAGTCTCTTGCCTCTGCCTCCCAAGTAGCTGGGACTATAGGCGCCTGCCACAACACCCAGCCATTTTTTTTTTTTTTTGGTTGCAGCTGTCATTGTTGTTTGGCCGGGCCGGGCTGGATTCGAACCCGCCGGCTCAGGTGTATGTATCTGGCGCCTTAGCCCGTTGAGCCACAGGCGCCAAGCTGCGAAGACAAATCTTATTGTACCAGATGGACAGTTTTTCACTGATTCTGGCCTGAGATTTAGAGACAAATCCCTTCCCTAATTGTGAATAGTACCAACTGTGCTTATATTCTTTTGAAGCAAGTTGAAAGCCAGGATGATGGAAGTAAACTTTCTGTCTAGGGTAATATTTCTTCTGGACTATCCAAATGACAGTCCTGACTCAATCTTTTTACAGTCACTGTTGTAATTTCTCGGACGGGTCTCTGATTTCCCAGCAAATGGCTCTGCTGCAAAACAGTAGTTTGTAGAAGAATCACGCAAAAGGCTCACTGCAGGTCCAGCCTTGCCAGGTTTGGTCGGTGTGCGAAGTCTGCCTGGACAAGGCCCATGGAAAGACGCCAATCCCTCGTCCACTGAGATAGACTCCTGAGGACTGTAGGAAAGTGAGGCCTTAATTAGAACCGTATTGCAAAGCTCTCAGACTGCAGCAAACTTACGCTGCTGTCCGCCTGCCTCGTGTGTAAAAAAACCGAGCCCCTTCAGTAGGGGTCGCGTTCTGTGTTCTGAGAACGGATCACCATAAAAATTCTTCTCACTGAAAAGATTTCAGATGTTGTCCTTATTTTGCCAGGACACACCACAATTTAGAAGAATTCCAGTAGGTATCGACATTTCTGCTTCTAGGAAATCTCCAGCATTTTGGATGAAGACAGCTTTATACAGCACTTTGATTAGATGGAGTTTTGGGTTTATAAACTTGATAATTCCACCCCATTTTTATTATCTATAAAGAGCTAGAAAGCATCCAATGAAGTTTTGGGTTCTATTCCCAAGTGTATTCCTGGCTAAGTCCTCAAAATATGAGCTGATTGTCCTTGCCCCGATCCTCTGCCAGCTATAAATTCTGTAGCCTTCCTGACGTGCCACAATCTGAGCATCGGCTGAGCCGTAGCCTGCTCTATTTTACAACTGGTCATGGTCTTCCCCTCTTGGGCTCCATATTTTGCCTTTTTTCTTTTCCATCTTTATCATCTTCTTCCTCTTTCCTCTTTTCCCCAGAATGAGTAATATCTCATCCCACCTGTACAAATGCCTCTGGTTCACTATTTGAATTAATGAAAATGTCCTTATCATTTCCTTCAAAATATGACGCTATCATTTCCTCCTCTGTCTCAGCTACCAACAAATTGCTTTACCTTTGTCATTCCTTATGTCTGTATCCATAAGAAAATAAGCCATTGCTTGACATAAATGGATTTACAGAATTATTAGATATTCCATATTTTCCGTCATACATACCTTGACGTCACCAAACACAAATACCTGCTTACTGACTTCACTATGATAAACACTCAGAAAAGAATAGAACATCAGCTTTTCCTGGAAAAGATAACACAATTTGTTGTTGCCAATAAGAAAAGTGTAAAGTGCTGGCAGGCGAAACTGTCACAGATGGGTAGGGAAGGGTCTAAGACCAATAGTCATAAACAGTCGGGCGTGGTGCCTCATGTCTGTACTACCAGCACTCAGGGAGGCTGAGGCAGGTGCATTACTTGAGCTCAGGAGTTCAAGACCAGCCTGAGCAAGAGCAAGACCCCTGTCCTGAAAAACAGCAGGGCATTGTGGCCAGCGCCTGTAGTCCCAGCTGTTTGGGAAGCCAAGGCAAGAGAATCGCTTAAGTCCAAGTTTGAGGTTGCTGTTAGTTATGACGTCACGGCACTCTACCGAGGGTGAGACTGTTTCAAAACAAAAAAGTCTTAAACGGTGAAAGCACAGTTCCCTGCAAATGCAAATATACAACAATAAAGCCACAGTGGGGTCAGGCCCTGACTTCCACTGGTGTGTGACTGTTAAGGCTGCTTCTTCCTACCGTCGTGGGGTGGCTTCCCCTTGCACTGGTTTCCTCATTTCTGTTTGCTGCAGGAGTGAAGGGGAATCTCTCTCTCTAAACATGAAAAATAGCTTTCCTTCAGCGTCATTGCTCCTACGGAACCCCACATTCACCCAGAAAGCAGGAGCTGGCCCCAGGGGGATGTCAATAGCTGAACTTCAGAGAACGGTTTCTGAGCCACTAGCTAAAAAGACAGCTGGATGGATTACTACAATTTCGTTCAAACCCAGTGTGGAGTTTTGGCCAATCACTTAAATGAATATGCAATCAGGAATAGATGAGATGGTGGCAGGGAATCAACTGTCCTGTCTACTTCATGTGACAAGGGCAGCTTTCCTGTGCATATGTGGCCTGTGAAACTAATTCCAAATGTGTGAATTCTAAAAATTAAGCATCTTACGTTACAGTTTCAAAAATGTGCAATATAGGTAAATAGATGTAAAGGCTTAATATAGTTACAATAACTAGCAGCTTCTGTCTGTTGCTAGCTAAAGACTTACTTCTTTCTCCTTTTTAATCCATGTCAAACAAATCAGAAGACAGGGCCAAGCTATGACATTTAATGATAGGGTTGGCCAATTTCCATAAGCTCAGTGATGACTTATCCTAGTGATACTTTAAATTGCAATTGTTTTGGAGAATTTGTAGGGCTGCTGAGATTGAGATAACTTGCCTTCAAACAAGATATACTAGAGTCATAAATTATGCAAAATGTCAGCCCCAGGATTTGGTACAGAACAAACACTTAACAAAGGCTAATAAAACCTTTAAAATGGCCCTGGCTGTAAGAAATGGAAAACACAACTTAAATTGCCTTAAAATAATAAAAAATATGGTTGGTTAACATCAGCAGAAGCTCTGGTGAGGATGGGCTTCTGCAAGAGGCCAGGCACTCAGGAATGTTATTGTGGACCCAAGTTTTCTGACAGTAGAGATTTAGTTTTAATCTAAAGCTGGTTCTTCGCCATGTAGAAATCAATGAATTTACAGTTGCCTGTTTGGGGATTCATATCTAGAAAGAAATTTAAGAATTGATCTATCTTAGTTCATTTTTAAACAGAAGAAATATTCTTTCCCTAATGTGCCCAGAAGCTCTGTCTTCAACACGCATCGTCCTGTCCACCCCTACCTGAGCCATTTCTAAGGTTACAACTGAAAGACACAAAGATCCAGCTGGTTTACAGTGACCACACAGGGGCTGCCGTGGAGTGGGGAGGGCAATCACAATAACTCAGAACTCCTAGGTAGTGTCTTTGGCATTTTTCCCTGTTTATTTCTAGACACTGACACCTTAAAACACTAAGTTATGAGGTTAGATTGAGTGAACACTCACAAAAAACAGACACAAAAAGCTCATTGATGCCATGAGATTGTGTTGCTTCCAGAAGCAATAAGGATACGGGAAAGGGGGATAAGATTTAGAAAATACATTAATTGGATGAAAAACAGAAGTTGATAGAACAGTAGTAATTAGGGCATGGAAAAGTAATCCCACCAGAACAAGGACTCCAAGCGGGATTAAGAATTCAAGAAGAGAAACAGGGAGAAAATCTAACAGAAACCAGATTGCGGAGGTTTGAATGTCACCTTCAAAACGGTTGCCAATGGGACAGCACTGGGAGGTGGAACTGATTAGACAGCTGTGGCAGGAGCGGGCTCATAACCAGAGGAGACTGACTGTCTTGTATCAGGCCCCATCCAGCCCTCCGCCATGTTCTCAGACAGCATGAAGGCCCTTGCCTGACGCTTGCCTGGCACCATCCCTATGTAATTCCCAATTCCAGAACTGTTAGCCAAATAAACTCATTTTCATTATAAATAATCCATCCTGTGGAATCACTGTGTTACAGCAGCAGAAAATGGACTAAACCACTAAGAGAACTGTAAACTCTGTGACAGCTGGAAGAACAGTGTCCACCTGCAAATGAAAGCTGACGTGAGAAGGGTGGGACGCACTTCTCTTAAGACAGGAGATTGAAAATGAGCAAAGGGAAGAGCTGGATTTCTCACCGTTCCTTGGGTGTTAGACATTTTACTTTGATTCCAACCTTCTAAGTCTAATGTAGACTCCAAATAAAGTTAATGACACATTCCACATGATTGGATTAGAGGACAGAATATTCAGGTGACTCAATAAAGGAAAAGTATAAATAGTAATAATAATTCCAAAGATCTCGTCTTAGAAGAATTCTGCTTCCATTTTTAAAAAGAACATCTTTAGAAAGGCAAAAATTGTCATTTGTCTGAGGAAGCACTAAATATTGAAAATCTTTTCTCTCTCTTTCTCTTACTCTTTCTGTATCATTATACTCTTTAATATACAAATTCCTTTAATTTATGTATGTTTTACTCATTAATATGAGGAACTTGAACAATCTCTCTGCCTCTGTTACTTTCCCCAATCAATATTTTATACATGTGTAACCCTTTATCAGTGTATGTCTTTGAAAATTTGAGGACTATATGAGATAGTACCATTAAGGTGAAAAGCTTTAAAAAATCATCATGTTCATGATCGTTAGCATCTTTGACCCAAAAAACTCTAATATACCAATGGTTTCTCCACACTAGAATATAATTCAAGTCTTTCCAATCTAAACCAAATTTCTATTACAATAAAACATTGCTAGTTCACTATCCCAAAAGGAAAAACAAATAATAATCTCATATTGTTAACCAGGGATAATTTAGAAGCAATTAAAGGAGTATCATAGTAATTTAGCAAGAATTTTTGTATGATTTTTATGTGTCAACTAGGATGTTTTTGTCTTGGGGCATAAAGTCTCCCAAAGTACTCTGTCAACAGACATGAGTCACCGCACCCAGCCAAGTAACTATTTGCTGAAATCTTGTGTTTTTCATTTTTCCCCCCAAATTTACTGAGCTCTAATATGAAATATTTACTTGACACACATTTTTCTAATTAATCCACAGTCGGTTCTGTTGTCAAAAATAAGTTTTGATGATTTTTTAAAAGTGTAATATGTATCACCATTCATATGTTATTTATTTATTGTTCAAAACGGTTACCGTGCATACATATTTAAAAAGCAGGTATTTAGTTTTTTAATATCTATGAATTTGGTTAAGAAATATCCTAATTAATTAATCAATTAAGGGCCAAAACGTTTTATGTAAATGGACAGTTAATATTTTAGGCTTTGTTGTTGAACAGTCTCTATGACAACCATTGGACTCTATCAAGAGTGATATGCAAATGAATCATCTATTGGGGTTTCAATAAAACTTTATTTACAATACCTAAGCAGTGGACTGGATTTGTCTGTGCATTCTAGCTTGCTAACCCCTGAATATTATTAATTCAAGTTAGTATCGAAAACAGATGAAGAATATGAACCCAGAAGTAGATTTTATAATAGCACTAAATCTATATGAAAATAAAGTAAGTGGCAAGGGTGGTGATTTAGTGATGGAGTGTGATGAACTTCACCATTTGTTGATGCAGACACTCCTAATATCCATACAGAAAAACTCAATTTAGGCTCCTTCTTCACATTACTCACAAAAGTAGGCTCACATTGGTTAAATATTTAAACATGCAAAGTAAAGCAATATATCACCACCTTAGAAAAATCATATCCTCATGTGCATTTGGAAGAGTTCTTAATCAGAAAAAAGCCTCCCAGGAGCAAAACACATTTAAGTATATGAAAATTCAACTTGTATGCAAAAAGTATATATCTTCAGGTTAGTAGACAAAGGATATACTTGGCCGATATTTGCAGCGTAAGTGTCAGGGAATCCCCAAAATGTAATAGAGAATACAAATAATGCTGTGATAATACAAGAAGGGGATGAGGGTGGCAGAAAAACAGGTATCGTCCTGTTTCTTAGTAGCAGAAACCTGATTTTAAGGCAGATGTTCATCTAACAACATAAAATACCACATTTCACAAATTACAGGTGTCCCAACAGCCGCCATACACAGGGGTAAAATTATCCTTATAAAACATTTACAAAATATTCCCTACAAGTTGATCACCTTGTTGTAAAATTTTGTAAGGAATATTTTGTGACTCCCATTTTCCCTGTAATTCTAGTGTGACAATACTTACTTTAAGTCAATGTGACTTAGGCACACAGAACTAATATGCATTTAAGGAAGATTTAATTTAAAGGAAGGGAACCACCCTTCCCCAGGTGTGTGACTGGATTTATTAGCTGAAGTTCTTGCCCATCAGCGTGGACCAAGCAGGACATCCTAAGTGTGGCAGAGCACAGAGTGGACCCAGGGTCCAGGTCACACCAGAAAGCAGCCAGAGCAGTGCCAAGCTCTAGATATGTTTGTAGCAAAGAGGAAAAATCCCTCTATATGGTTTAATGTTTTATTATTTTGAGTATTTTGTTTAACGCTGCTGAAATTACCTCTATCAAAAAGAGGACATTCTTATAAAAGCAAAACCACTAGCCAACACACACACACACACACACACACACATATATATATATATACCCAAATTCACATTAACCCTGAGATATTAGGTCATATCCATCAGATATAAAATTAAATGAGCACTCGTAAGGACACAGAGCCTGAATGAGAGGATATTCATATATAGCTAAAGGAATGTGGGTTTTAATAGGCCTTTTAGAAAGTAAACTGACAATATGAAAAGAACTTTGGAGATAAAGTTCTCTTTATCCTCTTGAGGGAATCTACCCCACTGATAAAGAAAAAAAACATTGAAGGATTTTAGGGTAAAATACAGGATCTTTGTTTTATAGCATGTTTGTAGTAGTAAAAATCAAATGAAACAGTAAGTCATAATAATGAATATATAGATCAATAAATTATTATCAGATTTATTTTGAAGGAATAAACTGAAATATAGTAGTATTATAGGAATAATCTCAGAATGCTAATAGTTGTTAAAATGATTGCAAAATATATTAGTTTATGAGGTAAAATGACATGTTATCTCATGTATGATCCATTACTCCAAATTGTAAGTAGTATCATTCCTACACAATTTAACAATTACCTTATAATAAAATGATATCTTATCTTCAGGGTAGATGCCTAGTAGTGGGATTGCAGGGCCAAATGGGAGGTCTAATTTGAGTTTTTTGAAGATTCTCCATACTTCTTTCCAAAATAAAGTATGAGTCTACACTAGATTGCTTATCACAGCTCAAATTACAATTGCCAAGATGTGGAAACAACTTAAATGCCCATCAGCTAAGGAATGGATTAACAACCTGGGGTATATGTACACATGGAATACTACTCAGCCACGAAAAAGCTGGTGATGTTACATCTTTTGCATTAACCTGGATGAAGTTGAAACACATTCTTCTCAGTAAAGTATCACAAGAGTGGAAAAGAAAATATCTAATTTACTCAATATTAATATGAAGCCAGTAGACAATCTGGTACATACCCACATGGGAGAAAAATGCATTTCAATTCAAGTTAGGGGGAGGGAAACAAGGGAGGGGGGAGGGGAGAAAGGGAGAGAGGAGGAGGGGAGGGGATTGGTTGTTCCCTCTTAATGTGTACAATGTAGAAGTCTATGGCTCACATTTTTGGACAGGGACACACCTATAAAATGGACTCTACCTAACAAATTCAAATGCTGTGACCTGGTTATTTGTACCCTCACATTAACCTGAAATTAAAAAAAAAAAATGTTACCTTAGTTACCTCAAGACTTTTTATGATACAGGAGATGCTTTGGCAACTGGCAGCTATAATGGCATTAATATTTATGTGGCATTGTATCTTTGCAGTCCCCAAAAAAGTGACTGAGGCCACAGCTGCTGCATAAAGTAGTGTGTGTCATTTTATTTGTGGATTTTTTTTGTATTTTCACACAACAGATTTTGAGGCTTATTTGCAATTATATTAGTTAATTTATAAGAGAAAATAACTTTCTCCTTTTGAAAAATGATACATTTTAGTATTTAAACGCTTCTAGAAACAAACAAGTGAACTAGTCAAGCCGCATAATAATCTATCCTCATAATTAATAGGTAACGCATTAACAGCTGACTGGCCCCCATATATCACTTCAACAAAACATGTCTCCTATTTACCCTTTATTCTTTAACAGCATTTGAATTATGGGCAGATAGAATCAAGAAATCTAACTACTTACTTACAACAAGCTTACTTCTCCAGAAATGTGTCATCTACTCCAACTAATATAATAGGTATCTTCTTTATTTCCTCTCCCAAATATTTTTAGAAGAGATTTACTCCCCGGTGAGGTCATAACCAGGGGACTATAATTGTATTATCCTCTACTTTCAAAAATTGCAAAGGATAACACACACCCCTAGGAATGCTACAATAGGTGACAATATATTTTGGACAAAGGGATAGGAAAATTAGGTCAAGTCTACGTCTAGTGATGCATGGTGGTGCACACCTGTAGATCCAGCTACTTAGAGGCTGAGGTGGGAGAAATAAGACTGCAGAGTGCTCCGATCACACCTGTCAATAGCCACTGCACTCAACTCCACTTGGGCAATATAACGAGACTCTGAATCTCTCTCTCTCTCTCTCTCTCACACACACACACACACACACACACACCAATCCAGCAGTAAGTCTAGAAAATGGGAAATTCTCATTGATGGCTATACACAAGCAATACGAAACCAGAAATAATGTTCTAAGAAAAACAGGCAATATGGGGAAAAAACAGAGAGAAATCAAATGACTATTCAGGAAGTTATAAACGAGTCCCCAAACGACAGCTCTGGCTACTGACATCAAAAGATGCACTCCGCATTTAGAGAAATATATTTAAAGAATAAGAGAACATTCATTTAAATTCAAAGACACACACAACCCAGCAGTCATTGGTGAAGGTCTATTTTGGTCACTGTGAGCCCATACGCTTGTTTTTAAAACATTATTGTCCTACACTCTCCTCCTGTGGAGACAGGGTCTCTCTGAATCTAAAATGTAAAAGGTCATATTTCTAGGGAAAAAACTAAACAACAGAGCTCCCTAGATTAGGGTGATAAGCAAGGCAGACACGGATTTCAGAGGAAACTCCCATTGTTATGTTCCACTTGACACTGTTAGCATGAACATTAAGTGCCATTAAATGAAAATAAATGAAAGTCAAATCCTCCAAAGAATACACTATCAAGGTGTGATACAAAACTGTCATAATAACGCTGATAAAACTCCTTGACATCTATTGTACCAGCTGGAAGTATCATCTTTGGAGAAGGAAATGTGCTGATTTTTCAAAGAGGTTTACCATGAAATGATCATCAAATCTGGGACATTTACTCTGGGAAATGTGCACAGTATTCTAGACAATTATTTATAAATAGTCATTCTCCCAAAGGAAAAATGACAAGGAGCAAAAACTGCTGTGTGCTGCAGCCTTTTTTAAGAGAAAACACTTTAGCTGGAAAACACACACACGGTCTTAACTGCCATTGCTCTGAAGGTTATCCTGTACTACGGAATAAGTTTAAAAAGAAAACAGAAAATCATCATAGCCTAATAACTAATGCAGTTTTCTCCAAGCAGGGAAAATATCTTTACCTCATGGAAATAGAGAATGTTTCAATTATCGGGGGGAAAAAAAAGGAAACTGTCCCATGACTGTTTATAGAAACTTTCTCTTCCAAGAAGGAGCTATTTCTGAAGGAAACATTAATTCTGCTAAATTTGTCACCATAACATATGCATGTGGTATATAAATCAATCCATCATCAAATATCGCTGTATTAAAATGATTGGGAGAAATTAACTCAAGTAATTAAAATAACTAAATTATTTAATTGCTAATTAATTAAACAATTATGTTCCATTTGTAGATAAATATAGACATTATTGTCAGACTCTGTTAGCTACACTGCAGTCTTCTTTCTTCTTTTAGTCTTACGAGGAGATCCAAAATGATCTTCCAATAATTAAGTCAGGTACCAGAATTTGAAACTGATATAGGAGTACTTTGTTCAAAAAGAAAGCTGGCTGACAAAGGGCCTACAAAAATATTCTTTGAACTATTTTAGCCTGGGAGGGGGTGGGTACTGATTCACCAAGTTCTTGCTCCTTCTCGACTGAGAAAAAGAAAATCTGTATTTTGGGGTAGTATTGTGTAACCACATCTCCAGAGTATTGTGTAAATTAACGTGATTAAGCTTATAAAACACACTGGGACCTAGAAGTTACTCCATTTGTAATTAGAACTGGAGAGGATACCACGTATCGTGCCCGTGGTTTCTCATGCAGACCTCAGACCTCACCTCAGTACGAGATCTCCAACTTCCATGCAGACCTCAGTATGAGGTCTCTGACTTCCTGCTGCATCATTATCCTGCCCCGTCCTCCCTCCCACTAAGCCCTCATCCCTGTCGGTCCCTTCACGGACTCCTTCATTACCCTGCACCTCTAGTCACTCCAATGTTCCGCTGTGATTCTGGGGATCTGCCCTGGAACCCTCACTCTGGCACTCTCATTTCGAATTAACTCAGTCTATTTTGGAGACATGCCAAATCAAATGAGTCCTTTCTACCACTGATCTTTTTCTCACCTTCCTTCTCCACTTTTTTGTTTTAGGAGAAACCTGACATTTCCCAAACATCCATCTCGTCCAAATGCCAGGTAAGGGGAGGCTCTTTGTCTCTGCTGGCTCCTGAGAATGGCAGAGAAGGTAGTGAGGCCTACTTCCTGCCAGCCTGAAGGACTTCTCATTGAAGGGAAGGGCCCGAGAACAATGTGAACTTTACGCAACAAAGGAAAACAAGGTATCCTAATCATTTGTACCTCCATAGTAATCTGAAACTAAAAAAAAAAAAAAAAAATGAAAAAATATTGTATTCAGTATTAAAGTCCACTGATTCTTAAAAAATAATAAAATAATTAAATAATTGGCAGTAGAGTGGAAAGAACAAAGACTCTGCCTGTGTCAGCTTGGGTAAGTTAATTAAATTCATTGAAAACACCCAGACTTCCTTGGGAGTTCACCTAAAAAAGGATGTAAAAAATCTCTATAAAGAGAACTATGAAACTCTAAGAAAAGAAATAGTTGAAGATGTTAACAAATGGAAAAACATACCATATCATGGCTTGGAAGAATCAACATTGTTAAAATGTCCATACTACCCAAAGCAATAAACATTTTTTTTTTTTTTTACATATACATGTGTTTATTTAGGTTTCTACTTTTTGCCTTCACAGAATTAAAAAGGCTTAAAATTTAATAACAATAACAATGTTTAAGATAAAAACTAGAAACAAAAACCTCCTAAAGAATGAACAAAGATAAATACATTCAGAAAAGAAATCAGATGATCACTATATCAAAATATTAAGCAATATTAAGAAAAATAATGCAAAGAAAATAACATTCACATTGTCAAATAAGAGTATATCTATTATAGAAAGTTTTGACTATGAGGCTCAGTATGGAGTCAGCAGTTAACTTCTTATTATTTTTTTTCCAAAGTCTCAAAAAATAGACAACTAATATTTATAAATAAAAGCAAAAGTTAATTTCAAAAAACAGATCATGCCAAAATGTATAGACAATAGAAAAAGAAGAAATATTTCAAAATCTTTCTACTTAATCTGAAT
>CAUYON010161566.1:0-27155 GCA_963573935.1 Arctocebus calabarensis | reverse complement strand
TAGTGATCAAGAAAATGCCATGAAGGCTATCTGTAACAGTACGATGAAAACATTTCTGAATGTATATGAATCATGCCCTATGATTGCACCAATGTACAGAATTATGATTCAATAAAATTATAAAAAAAAAAAAAAAAACTAAAACCTTTACTTCTTTCAGGCCAATTGCCAAAAGGTAAAAAAACTTCTGCAGTACAATTTTTTAATTAAAAACAGGTCATATAATTTCATCAAGAATGAATTAAAATCTTAATTAATATCTTAATATCTTTGTTGTTTTAACCAAATTTTTATCAATTATAGACAATTGGATCACCTACAAATTATTTCATAAATTCCCTCTTATGAGTTCTAGCTCAACCAGAGAATTTATAAACATGCTAAAACCTTCTGTTTTGTCTTCACTTTTCCATTTATTCAATAACTAGTCATTTTATTTCAATGTTGTTTCTCATACAACATTATTTTCCTTTCTGTTTAACCTTTCTTACCAGAAACACATTTCTATATTGCTTTTCCGTATCTCTCTCTTGCTCACTCATCACTTTCCATCTTTTTTTCACACTCTCCCCAAACCCATAGTTTGAATCAACCTTTAAATAACTTCTGAATTAAACAAAATTGAATATATATTTAATAAGAACATATTCTATGCTTTTATAATTTTTATTATTAAAAACACATCTTATTTTTTGGTATACTTTATACATAGAATTACATGTGTTGGCTATAATTCTTATTTTTAGTAACTACATTTTTAGTGAAACCTAGGAAGCAGGAAGTCATGACTCATCTGTCATCAGGTGCTTTTCATGCAACAAGACCACAGTTTACTATAAAACTAGTCATTTAGTCAAACTGATAATTAAAAGATTTTTAAAAGCAAAAATCTTATACTTTGATAAAGAAGATTCAGTTTCCAAAGCAATCATAATACCTAACATAGACAACTGAAGTATATCAGTCAAAAGGTGAACACATAGCTTTCCTTATTCCTCTTAACATCATATGAAAATCTTGTTCAAAAGGAGAAAACCAAATTATTTCAATGCATTAGTGTATAAATGATAAAGCAAATTTATTAGAGCTCTTTTGCATATTTTGGTGGTGAAATATCACAAACATGTTACATGTACAGACACATGAACATACAGACATACAGACAGAAGCAGAATTTATATTTGTTGGCTTTTAAATATATATTTTATTCAGACAATGAATCTTTTATTTATCTATTTTATTGCCCTAAGCAATTATTAGTTAAGAAGCAATTTTCCTTCTAAAAAGATGACTGTGGGTGAAACCAGGCACAGAAAATTTATATTTTGCAAGTCCAGGGCTAATATTTGTGGCCTAAATATTGTGCCATCATTTTCTCATACCCCGTGGAAAAAATAGTTGTGTGTGTAAAGCTCTAGTAAGGATGGGATGGCCAGGAAAAGTGCCCCAAACAAAAATGAGACTTACATAGATTTAGATAGTGAGAGTTTGTAATGATTCAGTCATCCCGCTCAGACACTCTTACAAACAGAAATTTCCTTTAAAGACATAAATTCATTTATGAAAGGGTTTTAAGATATCTAAATAAGGGCCAGGAGAAGTGGCTCACGCCTGCAATCCTAGTATTTTGGGAGACTGAGGCAGGAGGGTTGCTAAACCAGTTAGTAATCAGATCCAAGCTCATCCAGGACCCAGAAGTAATCTGTTTCCAAACTTAGTACAGTTTTTCTTGCAACTTTCAAACCAGCTAGAATGAGAAATTTGCTCAAGCAGACACAGAGAATTGAGACACAAATTTGTGGAGCTTCAGAATCTCAGAGATGACTTATCCATAAGCCCCAGTAATGAACACAGACTGGCAGGTTCTTCACTTGTCCATATAGATTTGGGGGGTCTCTTTGGAATCCACATCTGAAAAACTAAATTTAACAGAGTTTAATTGAGCAAAAAACAATCTGAGGATCAGACGGTTGGACCAGAACAGGTTCAGAGAGACTTCAGTGCATCCGTGTAGTTAAAGTTTTCAAAAACACTGTAGTTCACTATCAGCCTTCAACAATTAGGCTAAGGCATTTCACTTTTAAATGTTTTAACTAAAGTACTCTTCTAAGTAAAACCACTAAGTCTTAATACAGGTTATAGCTTAAACAGGGAAGCAAGGGGTGTCTTCAAAGAGATAAAAACAAAACAAAACAAAACAAAACAATTTCTATAAGATCCAGAAAATAACAAAAAGGGCTCGGCTCAAAGAAAGAACAGTGTCACTAGCCATAAACTGGATCTGTTCCATATTTCTGTCCCACCCTATTTTCTAGGCATTCAGCTTCTCAACTGAATATTTATATAGAAATATCTAAAAGCCCACCAAGTGGAGGACATCAAAAGCTGTATGCTGAAGGAAAGAGAATCAACAAAACTGCTGTAAGTGACATAAACACCACATCAGAACAAGTTTATTCCCTGACTGAGAATTGAACCTAGGATGCTGAGATGAAAGGAGAGCTTTATCTGTTAGGCTAGGAGGCAGACTGACCTCGGATATTCTTCCTATCACAATAGCATTCAAAGGATTTTTATCTTTGCTCTAGATCAGATAGTCATTCTTGCGTGTTCTTTTTGGTTCTGATCTTTTCATCACTACAAATAAGTAAAAGAAAATAGTACAATAGGCACAAACACAGTCCCACAAGATGAACTGAGGTCCTTCCCTCCTGTTGAGTAGTGCCCGGGATAACCCTCCAAAGTGAATCTCAGCAAGATCTTGAAGCATGTGCCCCCAACATTGTTACACAGAGTCCTGTAAGGCCTGTACAGAAACCATTTAGCTTCCTGAAGTCATACCCTGAGATAAAGCAAAGGGGAGGCATAAGTAGGGACACAAAAAGGAGCCATGATCAAAGTAGCGTGGATCACATGCACATGCACCCCTCCCCCCCACAGACAGACAGAGAGACAGACACACACACACACACAGACAAAAGGTCTTTCAAAGTAAGTCAAATCAAAATTTCAAATCAAAACTTCCAGTTGAACAAATTGGACCCAATCCCCCACTCCCGGGGGGTGGGGGGATTCTCCTAAGACAAGTCCCTACGATATAGGAAAAACCAACCAAGACTCATCCATCAATCGGGAGGAGGAAAAGCAGGTGCCAAAGACATCTTCCAGTTCTGGAAACTATCTAGTTAGCCATGATTTTTAACCAGTGGGGCAATATGCTGTGGCATACTGCTGTGCTGTGAGAAGATCTTAGGTATGCCATGAAAAATTTGAAAGATCATTAATTAATTTATTTTCAAAGATCATTAATTAAATTATTTTCAAAAGAAGTTCAAAGCATAGTAAGTGTGTTCTTTTTTTCACTCTTTTTTTTTTTTTGATCAACATAATTTAAGTGTAGTGCAGAAGCTTAACTATTGGTTCAACTATGACATGAGATAAAAAATGTTTGAAAAACTTTGGTCTACTATAAACAGGTCCAAGCCCCATGAGTCAATAAAATCCCACTGCGGGGGATGGCACTAGAGATAGCTCAGTATAAGAAAGCTGAGTGGCCTTTAGGGTACCTCTGTAGGTCTCCTCGCCCCTGCAAAAGTGAGAGGTCATAAGCCACAGGGAGGTGCCCATGAGGGCGACTGGATGAGTCCCCAATGTGCTACTACCCAATCAGGCTCATCTGCCCACTGCCCAAGAGAAAGCCAAAATCCAGAAACAGCAGGATTTATAACAGAGAGTTTATCCTACATAGCGCTAAATGGGGTGAGGAGAGGAATTTCTCAAATACACCTCCCTGAGATTGGGGAGATAGGGTTTTTAAGGATAGTTTGACAAGCAGGGGATTAGGTAATTAGGTTTGCTAATTGGCTAAGTTTGGAGCAAAATTTAGGGGTCCAGAAATCATCTTCTTGTTTTGCTTCAGCTGCCGGGGTTATGATTCCGGTGGAGTCCAGTTGCTTTTATATGGGCTTCTGGCCCAGGCTGTTAGCCAATCCCCTGGAATGTTGGGCCTGGAATATATCTTAGAAACCACCTTTAGGGTTCTAGAAGGTGATATTATCTACAGAGAAAGGTTTATAACTTCTTCTTTATAACTTCTTCTCTTTATAACTACGAGCTATGTGGGAAAAGTTAAGAAACTTTATAAACATCCACTAGAACAAAACAGGGATAGTGACTGTTATCAAGCAAACATGGGACAGCAGTGGATTATTATCATTACTTTACCTAAACTTGTTCCTTTACAGAGTTTGGGGCCCTACCTTAGTTCTTGCCTTGCACCCCTTCATCAATTTGTAAGAGTAGTTTCAAATATATATAATGTGAGTAAATATGTTTAGTAAATTAATTATAGCTATGTCTTAGGTAGGTGTTTGGAGAAACTGTCATGGATGTTAAGTATCACATTTATTCCCTTTTATTGTCAATAAATTAAAATGAGCCTTTTTACCTTGAAGGATCAAAGACATTGTCATTTCTTATTATTGTTGAGGCTGGATTGTCTAATGTCTTTTCCTTTAGAAACCAAGATGCCATCCTTGGAATTCACAGCACTGGCTGTCTGAGCTCTGTTCCAGAAAATCAGAATGTTTTGGCCCTAACTTCTGTCTTTATTCATTACATGTAGGCCTGAAATCCCTGAGATTCTTTAGTTGCCTTTTATATTTGCAAATTATATCTACCACCATATTTCAAGAGTCGATTCATCTGTAGCTGATTTGAAAAATGTTTCTTGATGCACTGTCACAGCATACAGATTTTTCTATTTTAAAATGTCTAAATGCAAAATTATGGAAATAATAGAAAATACTATATGCCGAGGACCTTAATACACTATTTAGCTTTAAGGTCTAATATTCTACATAGTGCTTAGAATTAATTTTTGATTGTGCCCTCCCACTGTCAGCTCAATTCTCTTTTTGGAAAGATTTTTAAAGAATTGGAGCTGAGTGCTTCAGAGTCTGTCACCATTTTATCTGCATTTTCACCAGCATTTTAGCAATCATGTGAGTCATTTCTCTCTCACCTCCCCCAAATAGCGTGGGTTAAATGGAGCTGTGGGGATTTTTTAAAAAGTAATAATTCTGGCTTCGCAGTCTAAAAACACATAGCTTACATTAAACACAGACACACACGCACGCACACACCCTACCAATACAGTTGCCTCTGAATGTTCCATAAAGTCGAATGCCAATGATTTGTGTTATGTTGTGTTCTGGTTGCCCAGCCTCCTGGATCTTTTGACATTTTGTAGGCAAGGTTAAATCACAGAGTGAATTGGGAGGCTGACCTCATTGCATTATAAGTGCTGAATCACTGTCCTATAACTGTCATCCTGATGGCACGGGCAGACATGGTAATGCAATGCTGTTTCTGTTAATGTTACAACAATATGATTAAGAAGATACTTTTTTCTCTCTTTCTCTCTGCCCCACCACCCTCATTTGCTAAGCAATCAAATGTTTTTAAAATCCTGTGAAACAGCTTTCATTTTAAGGTTCCGATCTGAGGCCTCGACTGCATCATCTCCAGTGTTCTGACTGTCCTCTAGTGGCTGTTTTCAATCACATTATGTTCCCCAAATAATTTATCTTTGTTTCTTTACCACGTTGTGCCCCACATGAAATCCTATGTGCCTGGGAGTCATCTTTTTAGAATATGACGCTTTTAGGTTTGAAAAGAGCAAGAGAAGAATGATGACTTTTAATGTCTATTTTGCTTTAACCTTGTTGCACGTTGAAAACTCCAAACCTTTCTTAGTAAAGCGTCACAAGAATGGAGAAGCATGAATCCCATGTTCTCAATTTTGATATGAGGACAATTAATGACAATTAATGACATGGTGAGGGTGGGGGAAGGGGAGAGCAGAGAGAGAAAGAATGAGGGAGGGGTGGGGAAAGGAAGAGCAGAGAGAGGGAAGGAGCCAGGGGGTGGGGTCTTGGTGTGTGCCACACCTTTTGGGGGCAAAACACGATTTTAAGAGAGACTTTACCTAACAAATGCAATCAGTGTAACCTGGTTTCTTGTACCCTCAATGAATCCCCAACAATAAAAAAGTAAATAAATAAATACAAATAAAATAAAAATTAAAAAGGGGCGATGAAGTGTTAAGTAAATTAACCCACAAACATGCAGCCTCCATGAGTGAATGTAATGGTTTAAGAATACTCATTCTTTGAAGAACAAACTGCTTTTGTCTGTACCACTCCATTTAAAGGAAAACTACTTCTGGAATCCTATCCAACCTCTTCGGGATACTGAACAGTTTCTACCGTTACCCTAATTATCAGCCAGGAGGCTTATTTGTAATCACCAGCTTTCAATAATTTAAATAGGTGGTTGTTCAGCCAACCATTTTTATTCAAAATGCCACAAAAGCTAAAATTGCATGTTGAATTTTATCCAGATACTATCTTCTTTTAGGACATGCCAGCTGATGCAAGGCAGTTGTTCATTTTCTTATAACATGTCAGGAGCACATTTTTACTCTATGAATCTAACTGGCAATCTAAAATGAAGCCTACAATTCATGTTATCAGTTCAGTTGCTTACCAGAGCCAGGAGGAAGGACATTTTGGGAATTAATTCCACAGGCTGAATCACCAAACCTAACCACACCCAAGCCATGTTATTCCTCAGACATCTGTTTGAATTTCAACAAGAGCTGTTTTAGTTTTCACATTTTTCACCAATAAGAATAATTTAAATAAGGTTGCTTATTACTTCTATAAGAGCCCTAGAGGTCTTTTGTCTAATTTTCCTTTCATGTTTTTGCAATCAAAGTGGACCAAAAAGAACTGAAATAGACAAAATCCAGATTCCTTAAGATCAAATTTCTATTGTCTCAAACTTATTTTTAGGTCAATAATTATTACCTTCTGGATGGGCACAGGAAATCACTCTGAAAAGTTCCAAAGCTATAAAATTGCAAAATTAAAAAGCTAAGTGAAAGGTTTTTCTATTCTATAAAGTTTGCCAAAGTTTGGGGGTCCCTGCTTGTGTACTGTAAAAGTTTCAGGGAAGCTTTGTGTCATCCTTTGTCTGAGTCTCTGTTCAGAAAGTGTTCTTTGGAGTGGCTAATTGCTATTAGCAAATGCAAATAGAAACAGTTGCCTTGGCACAGCCCAGTTGTCCTGCTGCCAGCTCTCTGCAGGCTCCCTCTCCTGTTGCTCATTGTGACTTTTCCAAATCTACCCTTATCCCTGCAAATCCTTCCTGACTCCCCACGCTCACTGTCAGCAGATGACCTTGGCTTTAGCCTCTCAGAGGAAGCAGACTCTATCTACAATAATGCTTTCAAGTGCCTTCTACTCAGTCGATGTGATGTCCTCCTCCTTTATAATCTCACCCTTACCTCCTTTCTGGGGAGGGGGTAGGGATGGGATGAGGAGACGCTTACTGTTTTGCTGCTCTTATTTTCTAAGCCTGATCGCCCCCCTTCCCTCCCCCTTCCCCTTTGCCTTCCTCCATCCTTTCTCTGCTCTCCCTTGTATCTTCATTCTCCCACAGGTCACTGGCTGACTCCCCTCAACAGAGGAATGTGATGCAATCTCTCTCAGACTATTGACTCGGGGTCCATGTGGTTTTGAGTAACAACCCCCAGCTCTCTCCAGAACACAGGGGACACAAGTTGCTCCTTGGACAGGAGCTGCCATGGGTTATGGGGCTCTGCCACTTTGGCCTCATGGCACTGGATTGTGGAGAGGGGCTTTCGCTACACAGCAGATGCGAGGGCTGTAGCCAAAGGCATCTCAGATGTGAGTCTAAACTCTACGATGCCTGAGTTCTGATTGAGTTTCTGTTTGTAAGCAATAGAAAATGATTCTGGTGAATTTAATTTAACTTCAATAGGAAACTCATTGGGAGGATATCTATGGCTCATTTATCTATAGGATTCTAGAGGACCTGGTTTAGAAAACAGGCAGAAACCAAAGTGAATTTACTGTCAAACACAGTTTCTCCTGCCCACCACCAAAGAGGTAGACATGACAGGCAAGTGTTGGAGAAGGGAAAGCAATTTATGCAAGTGTTCGTGTTACCAGAATTTCTCTGCCAGATCCTTTGCCTTGGGAAATCAAGGAATGAATTCATGGACCAGCATGAGTAAGCAATAGGATGGATTTTATTACAGATAAGAGGGGAAGAAAAGCAAAGCCTCCAGCATGGTGGAGGGAATCCCAAGTGGATTGCTGATTCTAGCTCTCTGTCTAGGGGTTTATAGGCAGTTTCTCCTTCCCTGCTGGCAGAGGGGTTGGGGAGATGCAATGTATGTCTATTATACAGTGCAGCTGTTGGCACCAGCCTGGGGGCAGAAGTTAATTTTAAAACTGACATTGTGTGGCTATGTAGTCTTGTTTGGAGCATTCTGCTCCTCTCGGGGAGTGATGGATCAGATGGACCATTGATCAAACTGGTTTACATGTATGCTTAGGCCCAGAAAATGGAGTCCTTGTCCAGCTCTGGGTGGAAGGAACCGGCATCATTGGCAGACTGAGGAGATGATGGACTGTTGTCTCACAAACCATCTCATCTCTTCTGCTAGGAAATGGGGAACTTGTGTCATGAAAGTGGTAGAATCACATGAGTAGAAAGGACAGATGCATGTCCATTCTGAGGGACAGTGAGACAACAGGTGACCATATTTGCTAGGAGGCTTGTGACAATGGGGATGGCTGAATTCTGGAAAAGTGTGTAGTGTTACTGATTCACAGGCTTTGGAGTCATAGAATCATCTGTGGCCCTGGGATTCACGTCTCACGTGACTCTGTTTCTTAACCTCTACATGCCTCAGTTTCCTCATCTGAAAGATTGTAACTACTGTGGGCGGCAGGGCCCCCACAGCCTGGGAAATGCTCAGAGAGCAACCACTTCTCCTTTAACAACATTCTTTTCACCTGCCAGAAGTCATATGGCCCATGCATAGTTTCCTTGCTATTGGCAACCACACAGTTTTCCTTTTTTTAAGGTTGTTCTCTACCTCGTGTGTTAAGATTTATGCAACCTTGTTAAAATACTATAAAAATAAAGCTGTTTCCACAGTTCAGGGGCTGGCTGCAGCCATGAGCTGCGTCAGTCCTCCCAACACCATCCTATCACTCGTCTCCTGTCTTTCTTGGCTTTATTTCTCCATTTCCTACCATTTTCACTCAGGTCAACTCTCCCTCCTCGTGCTGGTTCACAAGAACTACATTATCTGGTTAAAGTAATGCACTAATGTACACAGCTATGATTCATTAAAAAAAAATAAATAAAGTAATGCATGTAAGTGCTGAGCATGGTTCCTGGGATAGTAAGTGTTAGGGGGTTATTATTGTTATTATCATTTCTTATCTCCTGTGAATAGACCATACCATCATGAAAAATTCCAACTTATTTTTTAAAATCCAGTTCAGATATTACGCCCTGCCCCTACCACCAATCCATCCATGAATCTTCCCTCTGCTGTAGCCATAACTAATAATGCAACTTCATTTCAGTTCCGATCAACACTTATTAAGTGATTACTGTGTGCAAGTATTTGTCTAGGTGCTGGGAATATCAAAGATGTCTAATATATAGTTTGTTTCTTCCAAACCTATAAACTGAAGGGAGAAGCAGAGACACAAATACAAAAATTTAATGTCTTCCACTAAATAGCTTGTTGGAGCTATGACAGAACAGCACCTTGTTTTGTATTTTCATCTACCTAAATCATGTCTTTATTGCACCAAGTGCACCACTATCATTTAGTTGTTTGTATGGCTCCCTCTCTTAGTAGACTTCATAATTTTTGAGTTCGATAATATATCTTTTCCATCTTTTTAACCCCTTACATAGGAGGCACTCAGGATCTTTGTTGAATAAGGTATGATTCGTTATATTTTCATTGAAACATTTAATTATTGACTTTCAGAGATGACACTCCTACTAGGTTATTATTAGTGAAGACAAAAATGCTTTATTTTGAAATACTGCAAGTTATTTCCTTACCACAAATTAAGGTTCATTAGTGGATACAACACACTTATGACTTTGATTCAAATTGTACAAAAGTAATTCAAGTAACCGAATCATTTGTACCCCTATAATATTTTGTAATTAAGAAAAAAAAAAGGTTTGTTAACTACCTCATGTTATTACCTCTAGTCTAGTTGAAATTTGAATAAAAGGAAGGAGATGGGTATGGTGAATGCTAGACCACAGCTGTTAGGTTACTGGGGAGGTGCTGAGGGAATTCAACACACTCAAGATGAAGTACCTGGTCTGAGGAAGGCTGGGCCGTGATGGGGACAATTAGAAGCAGAGGAGCAGGGGCTGAGAGGACACATGAAGGTGGGCAGAGTCCAAGGAGGAAGACAAGAGGGGAGGGAGGGCACTCTGCGTCCACCACGTGTGAGGGGGAAGAGAGGCCTGTGCCTGAGCAGAACCAGACAGAGAGCAGCAGCGGACAGGCTACAGGAGTGGGGAAGATGGGGGTGTGTGTGTCAATTATTGATTTATTTGGTGTTATCTGAAACACTGGCATACATAACAAATGCTTAGAAAAGTTGGAGGAACTATTTGTCAAAAGGAGAGACATGTGGGAGGGTCAGAATCGCGGTTCCGGGGTGTCAGGCGGAGAGTGATGGGGATTCTCCCACCTGCAGGTGAGCCGGCAGCAGTGCGGTCCTGGGAGGATGACTCCAGAATAGGGACCAATCCAGATGGCCACGTCCCTCTCCCACTGAGAGTTGTTATATGACCGTACCAATGATGCACGTGCCTCACCTAGGACGAGCATTCACCCGTAACGTTAACGTGTCATTTTCTCTGCTTCTGACCTGTTGGGTGAATTTTCTCAATGTTCTTTCTCTTTGTCTCTGAATCTTTTTTTATGGTTTACGGTTATGGTTTGTGTGTTGGTTAATGTCTAAATATTTTTGGAAACTATAATAAAGCTTTATGGAACTGCTGAGTAGCTGGATTATTTTTAGTTTATGAGACCCAGGACTAGCAGCTTTACAATTTATGTTTTATCTCCTTTGGCCAATTACCTTGATCCATCAAACCATATAGAAACAGAGCCCACTTTAGGTGGAAGTGGAACATAGGCACGTGGACTTCGGCAAAGTAGAGTCACACAGATGTTGTCCAATTTCTTCATTTTGCAAATGTGGAGACTGACGTGAGAGAGACTGACTTCTCCTCCCTACAGTAGAGGATGAAATATTTAATATTTTTTAGGAACAGTAGGGAAAAAAAGACTCACTAGCCCTGGGAGAATTTTTAGAAAATTTAAATCAGGCTTTACTTACCTATTCTTCAGGTAAATAATTTTCTATAATCTCAATTTCCATATGTCCAGGGTCTATTTTAAGAATTAGTAGTGAAATGATTACATTTGTACTTTAGGAAATTAAAGAGAATATTTCTCATTATTGTTAATCAGCAAAAAGGAAACCATATATACTTAAAAATATTTCCCAGTGCATTATTATTAATTCAAAGCTAGTTTTATCAGCATTATTTTTTCTAACTTGTCCAAAAATATTACCTTTTAAAAAAAATTTTTATTAAATTATAATTGTGTACATTGGTGCAATCATGGGGCACAATGTGCTGACTTTATATACATTCTGAAACATTTTCATTGAACTATTTAACATAGCCTTCGTGGCCTTTTAATCACTATATGAAAACATTTATATTCTACATTTAGTAATTTTCACCTGTACCCTTCTAAGATGCACTGTAGGTGTGATCCCACCAATCACCTTCCCTCCACTCATCCTTCCCCCTCCCCTCCCCTCCCTTGCCCCTTTCCCCATTTCTTGTGCTATATCTGGGTTTTAGACTTCATTGAAAGCTATAGATTAGCTTCATAGTAGGGCTGAGTACATTGGATACTTTTTCTTCCATTCCTGAGATACATTGCTAAGAAATTGTGGTACATGTATACCAGGGAGAGGCTTTTATAATGCTGGAGGTAGCTACTTAAGTCAGAATTTGAAAGAGAAGGCACAAAGGGGTTCCCCCAACTTGCTGACAATTTAGATTGTCATCGTTATTAAAAGACACCTAGCTGAGGGGAGTAGAATTTTCTAAGAAACAGTAATGTCCATATTATAGCTCCAGTTTGATTCCCCTCACAGTAAAGGAAGTGCAGCAAAGGGGTCTTCCACCTGGGAAGAGCAGGGCTGGGGAGACTGTCAGGACCTGAGAAAGTCAGCAGCAAGGTTCAAGAAACAAGTCCAGGTTCTTGAACTGAGGAGTAACAGTAGAGATTAGGCAAAGGACAAAAGTGTGAAGTGCAGGCAGGTGCCAGGGGACTGACATCAAATAATGTGCATGGGGCAGGAAATTCACTCCAGAAATGAGGTTCTTAATTCACATAATTTGAACGGACACCATGGCATTAGAAATATGGGAAAATGAATGAAACTCTCTCCACTAACTTAATACTTAACAGTGTGCAATGTACCATCTGGAGATGAGTGTGGATGGATAGTCAGAAAATGCTTCATAAAGGAATTTCCAACAAGGATTCTGAAGAACAATTAAAAGTTTACCAAGACAAAAAAAAGTAAGAGCATTCCAAGCAGAAGATAAGGCATATGTAAAGAGATCAATTACTACAGGGAAGAAGGCAAAATGGCATGAACATACATAGTGGAAGAATAAAACATAACTCAGTCTTATACCTGAACCATAAATTGTGAGGGGTGCTGCATGAGATTAAGTTAGAGTGGGAGAGATTGTGAAAAAAAATTACGTAAATAACATGCAAAATGTTTAGGTTGTAATCATATGTAATCATAAAAAATTTTACATTTTTTAAAATGTCTGTCTTGCTATATTTTGTAAGTATGTTTATGTATACTAACTTAATCTATGAATCAGTTTTACCATGCTGTCTATAGAATACAACACTATTAAAATTACAACTATGTAAGATTATGTAGGTATGTGAATATGGAATAAAAAGAAACATAAAGAAAATAAGTTGGTGGATTAGGAAGTAGAACTGTAGGTAATTATCATCCAAGTCTTTAGTTTTGGATAATTATCATTTCTGTCTGTAAAATATTTTAAAAATACAAAGTGCTATGGTTGTTTTCATAACAACCTTGTGACCAAAGTAAACCAAATCCAGGAGCCATACAAGAAAAATTGGCAACTTGTCTCACTTCGTATTTTAACAATCACATTTAGTGAATATCATTATGTTTATAAAACTTCCCAATCCACCAACTTATGGATCCTTCTAATCTTATGTCATCATTACATTACCCTTTCTACTCATCAAGAGTGGAAGCAGAAACTGTCCATCTGTAAGGATTCAACTGCGCTGTCATCCAGGGTCACTTTGCTAAGTGTAGTCATAAATTTAAAATCTACCCTTAAAAAAAAGATGAAAAGTGAATTCATAACATTTACCCCACGGAAATCTTGCCTTTTCTCATCATACATGATCTGATTATTTACTTTTGTCAATTCATTCATTCATTCATCATTTTATTCCAGTACCGGTATTTTTACTTATACTAAAGTCATCCTTTTGAGATGCTTTTTGTCTTTTAGAATAAAACTCAGATGTTCAAAGAGAATTTATTCAACACCTCCAGAAGGAAATAATATTTTCTTTTTGCTTGTAACTAACATTAGGAAATCTACCTAAATATCATTAACCTATAACTTTATAATCAATTTTTCATCTACCGGTTTCAAAATGTGGATTTTAAATCTGATCATTCACATGTGGAATGTGTGCTATGTTTCTAATTTTCAAAGTGTAAAATAATCAGAAATATATCAGAAAGGATGCTTTGATTTTTGCCTCTGAACAAAACTAGAAAAAATAGTCCTGATGTTTTATCAGACCAAGAAAAAATAATGGAAAATTTTAAATAAACTTAATGTTTACATAGAAACAATTCCAAGTGTTTCTTTGCAAAAGGAAATAAATTCTTCATTTCTGAAAATTCACAAATACGGTTTAAAAAACATTTCCCTGCATGAAAAGCAATTAAAGGTATTACTTCACAGCAAATAAACTTTTTCACATTTTAGTTCCAAATAGCATTGTGGAACTGAATCATTCTTTTAAAGAACCAATCTCATTTTTTTCATTGATTAAATTAGCAAGCAAAAAATCAATACCTTCACAAATATGTCATATTAACAGGACTAAACAAATCAGGCTTAAAATTAATTCCCTGATATTTTACCAAATTCAAATTACATTCTAACTCAGAATGTAGGCAAACTTTCCATGCTATAAATGAGGAAGCTGAGCTCCTGAGATGGGGTAACTCAAATTTCTACAGTCCTAATGTAAACCAAGATATAAATTCAATCACAGTATGTGGACTACCAATTTCCTATTAAGGAAATTTATTATAGTAGCAAATACGCTAGCAGTGTAAGTTTCAACATTTTAAGTTTTTTAGAGAGATATGCATTTTACAGTAAAAAAAAATTTTCAATAAAAAAAGAAACATTTTGAAAATGAACAGAACATCAAACTTAAAACTATGTATTTTAAAAGCCATATCTAAAAAATCAACATAATAAATAGATATAAATAAACAATGTATTTATAAATTTGTTAGTGAAATGAGACTGGTTAAAATACATCTCTTCTGTGAACAGATGACAAATTTTCAAACCAATGATAAATTTTATTCTGAGCCAAATTAAAAAGTCACCGTCAGCAGAAAATCTGCTGAGGAATAGCTAAGTATGGCATTAATTGGAATGATGATAACATATTCTGTTATTTCAAACAGATGTCAGAAAGATGAAAAAAAACCACTAAAGCACAGTTCTACCTCAAGATATATATTAAATGCATTTCTACCTATGCCAGCTGAGAGGAAAAAAATCTATTTATCAAAACATATTTTCAGTTTATTTTTATTGATTATAAGCAAACTGCAGAAAATTTGGAAAAGTGTAAAGAAGAAATTACCCACGATTCTATCACCAAAAGATAATTGTCAACATTTTATTATTTTTTTTCCAGTCTTTTTCCTAAGACTTCTTATATTGTAAAAACTCTGCCTTGTATCTTAATATTACAACATGTGGACATCACCATTATTAAAAATTGTAAAGTTTTTTTTTTTTTTTTTGAGATAGAGCCTCAAGCTGTCACCCTGGGTAAAGTGTCAAGGCATCACAGCTCACAGCAACTTCCAACTCTTGGGCTTAAGTGATTCTCTTGCCTCCACCTCCTGAGTAGCTGGGACTACAGGCGCCCGCCACAACCCCTGGCTATTTTTTGGTTGTAGTTGTCATTGTTGTTTGGCAGGCCCAAGCTGGATTTGAACCCACCAGCTCTAGTGTGTGTGGCTGGCGCCTTAGCCACTTGAGCTATAGGCACCAAGCCTCCAAAGGTGTTTTAAAGCACCACTTCTCATTTTGAAATTCTACTCCTTTTCAGGTTATGTGAGAGAATACCTGGAAACCCTGAAACACATCTGTTAGGCTGGTAAAAATAATTTAAAAGGAATTCTACCACAAGCTTTATTAGGGTCTTTTGGGTAAACATACAATTTTTAAAAACTTAGGGACTTCAGATCTCACATAATTTTTGAGTTTTTGGATGATATATACCAAATTAGCTCTTAATTGATCTTAATAAGCTATTAGTTACCTTGTTATGCTATATTATGCTTTCCCTTTGCATATTAGCATTTTGTCTACATTAAACTATGAGATAGGTATGCATTCCCTTATAAACAATGTTGGAAACTCGGGTACAAAGAGCTTAAATATTAAATAATTTAACAAAAATTATCCAATCAATTTAGAAGACAACTAGAAAGCAAGTTTTTTAAATTACCAGCATCATTTGTATTTGTGTCACTCTATGTTGATGTTTATGACACCACAGTGAAAAACCACACACTGATAATAAATGATATTAAACCTTACAAAATTAAGTAATGTTGCCTGTCTGATTAGACTAGCCTTGAGAAACTCTAAAAACAAGGCAATCATCTCATTTGGGAAGGAAACATGTACCTGATTTCTACAGAGTTCTAAAATTTTTTTTAAAACATGAGATAAGCACTTTCAGGTCTAGAAATAAGTAAAAACAGAATACTCATTTAGTCATATTCCTTTCCAAGCAAGGTACTTTATATTAATTGTGACTGAGTTTCCTAATGTTTGGAATAGGATAACAATACTTATCTCAGCTGTTGTGGTGAGGATTAAATGAATTAATATACATAAATATACTTAGTCTTGTATCTGTCATAAAGTAAGGCTAGTAAGTATATACCAAGAGAGGAATACATGCATCAGCTCTGAAACTTCAATGGAAGGACTTCATACCCTATTAAGTGTGATATTCAATCATTTATTTAAGAAAATGATCTAACTAAAATCTAAGGGCTAATCATCTAAATTCTGACTTACTCTGTATAGAGATGAGCCTAGATTTAAAGAGGCCAGTTTACCAAACACATTTTTTCTCTTTGATTACATTTCCACGTGCCTGTCAAAGTTTGAGCATCTTAATGACAGGCTTACGGCCATAACTGCATACTTTACTGAAAATCATGACAGCAACAGTAAATTGGACTTAAAAGAAGAGATCAATTAAGAAAAAAACAAAACTCTTTCTAGCAATAAGTAACAATCCAATTCTTATCCTTCTCACTGCAATCCAATGAGAAATGCAATGGAAAATGTGTTCAATAACTGATGCCAAACTCATTCAAAAATTGTGACACATTGCCGGAAAATAATGCTAAAAGGGGGGAAAAATCAGCTCTGCATTCTCTTTCCATTATGATGATCATTCAATAAACAGTTTTACTGACTTCTGGGATAGGTTTTTCAAGGATTTTACACGGAAAAAAAGTTTTGTCACTTTCTGGAAAGGTTTACCCTTTTAAAGCAGAACTATCTATTTGGGCAACATAGCACATTGCCACTATCCTCATATAAAGAACACATTCTGAACCCAAGACTCAGCAGACAACCAGAATCTCTTCCATTCACTTTCACAAAGGATAATTTTCTTGCCTTTAACGAGTTTAAGATGTTATCAAATGCCCTTCTCTTCCTATAGTGTCCATTCACCCATATAGCTTAACTTTAGGGGTCACATCTCTAAAGGTTCTCTTTTTCCTTCCAAAATTTTCTTCAGAAGGATCTAACATCAATTAGGCTTTCATATCAGGGTCTTACGTTCCTCTTTTCAGAGAAATGGATGCCCTTGCCAAAAAGAAAAGCCGCGCCAACTCGGAGAACCGACAAGCACAACCCATCTTTGCTACTCAACACTGCGAGTGTCCAGCCAGGTCCGGCCAAGCACGAAAGCGCACCGCACCGCCCCCGTGGGTCTACACATTCGTTCCACCACCGAGACCCAACGCCCCGAGGGAAGCTCCCCCAGCTGCTCACTGCTTGTAGCAGACCACTCACCTTGCTGGGCTCCCGCGTCCTCGAGCAGCAGCAGCAGGACAAGTAAGAGCAGGAGGAACAGTGGCATGGAGGAGGAGTTGGAGCAGGGAGGCGGGGAGCAGCAGCGGGAGAGAGGGAGCGCGGCCCGGGTGGGGGCGGCAATCGCGGCCCGGACTTGGGAACACTGCGGGCTGCGCCTGTTTCTCACCACCGCCCCGCTCGCCATCGCGGTGGCCAGCAGTCCGCCTGCATAGTGCGGGCGCCCCGGGGCCGCGGCAGCCCAGGAGGCGGCAGCGGCTGAGACGAGAGAGCGAGAGGCAGCGCGCGCCTCGCCCCGCGCCGGGACCCCTCCGCCCCTCACCCCGCTTTCGCCGCCTCCTCTTTCGTCCCTTCCCTCCGCTCCCCGCCCCGAGACCCCAGGCCGGAGAGCAGGGGAGGGGAGGGAAGGAACCGGTGTGCTCTAGCGCAAAGAGTGGCCGCGCCAGAGCTGAGAGACGCGCCTCCTGAGCCGCGTTCCTCACCCGAAGCTCCGCGCTCGCCCGCGGCTCTGGCTAGCTGGCAAGAGAGCTCACCGCCCGCTCCCTCGCTCTCCCTCCAGCGCGTGCTAGCCACGCCCCCTGACCAGCCACGGCCAATTCTCGATCAGCTTCTGTCCGTCGCCTTCCACGTCACCCAATCAGCATGCTCATTTGTCGGCTCCCCTCCAGCTCTCCCGCCCACTCCCTGAGCTCCCCCGCCCCTTATCACCCTCCTCCAATCCCCTTCGGCCTTTGGAAGCGTCCCACCCACCTCCCCCAGTCCTGGCCCCGCCCCCAAGCCACGGACCCCTAGCGCCCCGGCACTGCCCGCGCGCCTGTTATTGTTGGGACCGAAGCCTAAACCCAACCCGCTAGAGCGGCCCGCTAGCTCTGGTCAATGACTTCCGGGACTTCCCCCAGCCGTTTTCTCCTAGCTCCTCCGGCCAGACTTGCTCATTGCCCCTCCCCCGCGGCACATCAGGCCACTGGAAGGGGTGGGAAACCTGAATCCTGGATGGTTTGAACTAAGAAGTAGGAGCTGAGTCTGGAGCTTTTTTTTTTTTAATTAAAACTACAACCAATGTTGTGGCAACTCCGAGTTACTATAACAGATGCAATGTGAGCTATGATCCCACAACTGCACTCCAGTGTGGCCAACAGACTGAGACCACCTGTCAATATATATATTTTATGTTTCCAGTGTTCTGTACTATATACTATTTATTTTATATGAAATAAAGGGTAAAGCAAGATTAGTGTCCAGAAAGCAATTTAAACCTAACATCGTAACATGCATTGGACCTTTCTACAAAGCGTAGAGCACCTGCTATTTGCTAATATCAGAGTCTTAACACCTGCAGCCATCCCAGAAATCTTGCAGGATGAGTGTGGGACAGTGATGGAAATGCAACATGAAGTCAGAAATGGGAGCTAATGAGAGTCACAAACAATTTGAAGGGGACAGTAAGCTGATAGAGTGACAAAAGCAAGGTTTGAGAAAGGAGAAACTAAAGGACTACACAGTGATTTATTTTAGAGAGAAGAAAGTTGCCCCAGGAACGTTTTTAAAGGTGGTCCCCAAAGAATGATAATGCCATTAACAAATAGAAGAAACTGAAAGCATTCAACAAATTATGTGGGAAATTAAGTTAATTTTGGACATGTTGAATTTGAGATACTAACTCAGCTAATAAGTACCAGATAGGTGAGTATTTTGTTCTAAAGTTCTGATTGAGGGGTGTTTTGAAATTATGGGTCTGGGAAGCATAAATAGTTGTGATTCTCAATAACATAGAAGGGCCTAGTATCCTCAAATGAAAATCTGAGAGGTGAAGGTCGTTTTTTTCAACCTTTCTTGCCTACTTCTCATGCAATAAGTCCTACCAAATGTATTCAAATTTATTAAATGCCTAAGAAACTCAACTGTGTTCTAAGCGTAACGTAGGCATTGCATTTACAAAATTTATGTCCTGCTTACATTCTGGTGGAGGTGGCGAATATATAATCAAATCCATTGTTATGGGTGGTATGAGGAGGTATGAAATGGTGTCACAACACCATAGTAGAAGGAGTTAAAAAAAAAAGAACAAAAGCACAACACTGTTTGAAATTCCAGCTATCTAGAATTGAAAAAAAAGTAAAAAGGTGATCTCAGGTCTGAGGCAAAATAGGCTGGATCACAGACATGGTAATGAATGGTGTTCACCACAGAGCTGAATGAAGTCAACTTCAGCTGACTTAATAGGTGGAATTGGGGACTCTTCTGGAAAAGTTAGGGGCAAGGTCTAAGATGGGCCAAGAGTCAGGATTTTGTAACATTGAGAAATAACTAAAAGGTTCTAAGAAAGAGTGACATTATCAGATTTTTATTGTAGAAAACTCAGGCAGGAAGAACGCATTGGAATAAAAACAAGCCTGAAATTCAGGGAGAGCCAGTCTGGATTTAAAGGGAGTGACAATGAGTCTGAATTGCATTGGCAGTGGACTTGGAAGAACTGACTTGGAGAAATATTTGTGGACCTAGTGACTGATTAGATTTGGGGAATAAGAATAAGTTGAAGAAGAACCTCAGGTTTTTAGGTAGAAGGCAGGTGTTGGGGGGCCTATTGCAGCCTTTCTCCTCTTCCTCCTCCTCCTCCTCCTCTCACCTAAGACAAAAGGCAAAGGATCTGGCTAGCCCATCCCTAAGAAATTAGTGCCACACTACCCTAACCTAATAGGCAAACTGTGGAATTTGCCCACTCCCAAGCCTCCAGATAAAGGTGGTCTCTAATACCCTAGTGGGCAGTCACCCTCTTTGCACTACCCAGGTAGTTCATCTCCCCTTTCAATAAACCTGGTCTGAACATGTCCACTGTGGCCTCCTCTCTGGCCAGGCACAGTAGTTTAAGCCTTTCAGTAGAGTCTTTCACATAGGAAGGAATATAAGGGGAAATAGTTTGTTTAAATAAGAAAGTAGAAGATAAAAATCATAAATTCAATATTGAACATATCAAGAATGATGTACTAAAGTGGCAAGTAGCCAATTGTGAAGTAAGATTTCTAGGAGTGGACAGTCAGTGAGACAACCCCCCTCATCTGTTGACTTCTCCTTTCACAGGGACATTGAGATATAACTTTGATGTAACAGGGGTGGTGAAAGCCAGTTATTATGAATCTGAGTCTGGCATTCTATTGATGACAGAGAACTGCACCAGAAGCAGAGAATTCACCTGGGAAATAGCACAGTTGTGGAAGCCTTTCTGAGCAAGGCCAAACTTGGGCAATTAGCCACTGCATGAAAAGATTCAGACTACATACCCCTAAGGCAAGAGGAAGCAGCGCTTACATTTTCTTATTCCTGTTTTACTTGCTATCTAGTATTTTAAAGGAGTGTCAAACATGGAAAACAGAGAGGTAAAGAGGTTCTGAATGAGGTCCATGTTCAGGAAAGAAAAAGGGTACTAGGAGCAAACTGGAGTTATATTTAAAGCAGGGAAATATAAAGGTCTTATTGAATGATGCCTTTTGACTATTTCTGTGTTATTTTATGCTTCATTTTCCTGAGTTTTGCTTTTGAAGTGCAGTGTCTAGAACTCTGGCTAGTAACATCTGTGATGTCCTCTATTGCAGCATCTATAGAGCGTCTATAGAGACGTGGGAGAGAGTTGCTGCTGTTGCTGCTGTATTCTATGATCATTGTCATTCTACTGACTTGTAAAAACAATGACATAAGGCTAGTCTGACATGCCCAAAATTTCCTAATGGGACCTCACAAAGAAGTAGAGGCATTCATTTCTAGGACAAGGCCTGAGTAGAGTATACTGTTAGTCATATTAATTCTCTTACTCTCTGAATACTGCCCTAGTCAACTTTGTCATCATTCTTGCCTCTGGGACTTGGTTTACTTGAGGGCTGAAATCTTCTGAGGTAGTGGAAACACCACCTGCCCAGGATCATTACCACAGGAACCAGATGTACGATCCAGGGACAGAACTGGGAATTCTAAAGAAGACTCAAAGTGGATGTGTTTGGAGGAGCCATGAACAGACCCAGACGACATACTCTTAAAGCAAGAGGCATCATCATAGCAGCCAGAGGCCTCCAGAAACTGAAGTGCCTCCTCTGCAAGGCAAGCCAAGGTCCCAGTTCCTTCCTGTAGAATCTCAAAAGTATAGGAGCATTAGAGATTCCTTTGGGCACAAGGACCAACAGAGAAAACCCACCACAGCAGTATCTTCATTGCACATGCATTGTTTGACATGGACTAGGACTTGTAGCAATTATATTCAACTCCATACATTGACTGATAAACGATTTAATACTTTTGATGAAGGCTATAGGAAAGACTGGAACTTCAGGAAAGGATCACATGAGATAGTTAAATATGAAATGCTGGGAATTAAAATGTGTATCATTTTAATGTATTTATGGTTGTTTATTCCATGTTCAGATATTTAAAAATAAAAATAGATCTTCAACCTAAATTTTAATTCACCAGACCTCCACTTCTTTTCTTCTCTTCTCTCCTCTTTTTCTTTCTTTTTCTCTTAATCAATAAAGAGTAGAATAATAAATAAAATGGAATTAATCAATAGAGAAAAGGGGAAATATGAAAAGAATGATTACACTCTACTATTTCTGCTTTCATATGAATCCCAGTTCAGTTACTTACTAAGGAAATGAGAATGGAAGATGAGAACCTGGTGCTTCTGTCTATACAGAAACATCTGGGTTTTAATAGTATGATATGTTGAGAATCATTTGGCACCATCATTGTTCTTAAAGGTCCATTAAGCATTAGTGAAACAGAAGAGACTCATTTAAAGTGGCATTTATACTAGAAAACTTAGGGTGATGGTATGTAATGAATCACTGGTGGGCTTTATCAGTAAGTACATATTTTTGGCAGGATAGCAGAAAGAAGGAATGAACAAGAATTTACTTTTGTGATCTTCCGTTAGGGTGGGAGAAAAAGAAGACTGTGGCAGTTCTGGGGAAATATTTCAAACTTCAAAGACCACAGCCCTAAGATCTGGTTCCTGTTCTCACAGGAGCATTTTCTGTGTCTTGTTGACTGTTTGGGAAAATGTTTATAGCCAAGTTTGTTACTACATGTCTGAATTCTGCTGAAGAGACATTTTTCCTTTCTGGGAACAGAAGTGGTTTGGATACATTTCTCTCTTTGTCTTGCAAGCTTCTTTCCGTGAGTCATTTTGGTGAAATCTAACTCTCAGGTTTATTACTCATAGTTTCTTAACTTTTGTAATGTTTTAAAAAGTTATTTGTTATCAGAGATTTAAGTCAAAAGTGTAGGAACCTAATTTATTATAGAAGATATTTAATTTTTACGAGTGACTAATAATGTTAAATATTTTTGTGAGATTAACATTGGCATATATCAGCAACATCACTAACTTTGATCATTCTTCATTTGCATCTTCATCTTCTGCAACCACTTCTCTCTCTGTCTCCCTCTCTATCTCCTGCCCCAGACTCTATCATATCTTTGGTTTTTCTAGGAATATAAGGAATTTAACTGATTCATTTTTGTGTGTGTGTGGATCATAACAAGAAGGCTTCAGTCTAGTATTTTATCTCTGATGGATGATTCAAAGGATTTTAGTATAAGAATGTGAAAACTGCTTGCCATAATATTAATATCATGCCTAAAAATTAGAGAATTAATTATACATAAATGGTTAACATAGCACTATATTATGACTAGTGAACATACCAGAGTGTATGAGATAATAAGATTTAGGTATGCAGTAGCTGCATGCTTCTCCTGCTGAATGCCTGTGTCCTTGCCTGTGGGACATTTGCTGGTAACACAGTTGAGAATTAAATGTACGGAGTCGAAATGCTATTTGGCTTCTGGGAAATTGAGGTTTGTGAGATCATGGAAACAGCCCTGGATCAGACTTACATATGCCACTTCTGCTCAAAAGTACTATATAATCTCCAGCAGTGCTCCTAATTTCTCTAGGCCTCTGTCTCTTTGCCCATAACAGAAGATGATTGGATTCTGTTATAAGTGTAAAGTTTGATAATGCTTCTACATTTTCATTATTCACTTCTCCCTTCCATCCCACAGACAAATTCCAAGAAATTAATTTCCAAATTGCTACTTAATGTTGGAGGGGAAAGAAACAAATACTAATGATTACAAAATTGTTCTCTGGGAAATATTAATAATTGTCTTTGTTGAACAGGAATGCACCTTACAGGATGTTTTTGATTTGGAAAGTAACCTTTAGGGCCCCTGACCCCACTGTAGCAATGCCTGTGTAAGCTAGGACTAGATGAATAGTCCCAGTTCTGTTCTGTGAAAGAAGAAGACAAGACCTTGGAACTGGGAGGGTAGCCTTATTAGGAAGATGTGGGGAGGTCAGAGGAGATAAAACTAGTCAGCAACTTGGTAGGAAGCTGGAGCTACTGAGAGGTGAGAAATACAATTTCCCAGTGGTTTAAATGCAAAGATGCATTTAAAAATAGATCTAATAAATAATTTCAAGTTGTTTGCTATATATGCTGAATTATAACTTCCTTGGCTTCCTCCCAAAGGCTCCATTATGTTCACTACAGTCACAGCCTTGATTGAGTGAATTTGGGGGAACAGGAGGAGGAGACATTCAGGCTTGAAGGGCCGCATCTCAGGAAGCGAAATGAAAACAGAGATCGAGGATTCCGAGGAATCAGGAGACTACTAAAACCAGAGGTTTTGAGAAACTTAAACCTCCACACCGCTCCCCACCCTTTTGACAAGAAACTAGGTTCCCATCTCTAGATAAGTCAGAATGTTTGTACAATTGACTGTAGCAAGCTAGTGGTAGATATTATATAGAATAAGAAAATAACAGCATAATAATTATACCCTTTCCCTCCCTCCTTCCTTCCTTTCTTCCTTTGAGGTGGGGTCTTGCTCTGTTACTCGGGCTGCAGTGAAGTGGCATGATAACAGCTCACTGCAGCCTTAATCCTCCCACCTCAGTCTCTGGAGTAGCTGGAACTATGGGCATGAGCTGCTACAATGGGTAATTTTTGTTTTTTTTTAAAGCGTTTTTCTAGATGAGCTCTTGTTATATTGCTCAGGCTGGTCTCAAACTCCTGAACTCAAGCAGTCTTCCTGCCTCAGCTTCCCAAATAGCTGGGATCATAGGCATGAGCCACTACACATATATACTTTTTATTTTCTAAGAACCAAGAGAATAGAAACAAAAATGGGGAAATTTTTTTTTTTTTAGAAATGGGGATTTTTAAAACACATAGATCACATCTTTCAACTGTTCCTTTTGAAACCTTTCATTAAATTTTAATTTAAATCTGTTATGCTTAATAAGTCAATAAAATAGGAACTAATATTTTAAATAATAGCAATCTTTTAGAAATTTGGTGTTTAAAAGGAATACCTAATGATTTTAAAACAAAGAACCATATCATCTTTTTGTATATCACATTCACAGACTATGTTAGCCTGCCTAACACAGTAAGATATAAATGAGATGCAGAGTATGTTATACATTTTCATTTAAACAGACCTTTTTATTTTTGGCATTCTATTAACCATGGTTTGTAAAATGATAGATTGTGAACTAAAGGAAATAATATATCATTCAGATTAATCTGACTTTCCATGAGCTTCTGCATTCATAATCAGGTTGTTAATATAAGTATTACATTTGACTGACATATACTATCATTTTGTTCTTAGTTAACATATTGCACAAAAGTGAAGATGTGAGAGATTTTTCTGAAGGATTGATTGCAGGCCAAGATAACTCCTAAGAGAGAAACAAAGGAGAATATAATTTCCCTCACCTAGCTATTTTTTCTTTTAATCTTGAAGGACCATGTATGTCTAGTACTTATAGAACTTTGAATAAATAGAACTATTTTCTTATCACATATCTGGCATCACTTACTGGTGATTCCTCTAAATCAATGCTTGGTTTCCATTTTTATTAATGTTATAGATCTAAAGACATGTAGATTCATTTTGGATAAATATAATTCATATATTTGAGACACATCGCTTATACTATTTGACTTGGCTTAAATGAAGATATGGAGAATGGACTTTGTAGATGTCATGTAGTAAAAAAAAATATATTGGCTATCCTGTTTGTTCGGGATTCAATTTGTAGGCACCCAGATATTAAGGACCCCCATCTAATGACAAAAATCTATTTGTTTAGCTGTTGATTTGACATAAGCTTCCCCCCCCAATCAATTACCAGACATAAGTAATTCAGTATTCAATTTAGTCTTTTTGTCATTTTCTATTATTTCCAAATAAATAAATAAATAATATTAAGAGAGTACAGTACTTCATTATCACATCATACATGTATTTACCCATAAAAATAGTCACTTTAGATATTACTAGTCACATATGCATGCAATTAATTAAATCACCTACAAAATAGTAGCCTCACCAGAGAGCCAGGCTTAATCAGCAGCCCCCCCATTTTATTTTAATAACTGCAACACTGTGTAGAATTAAATTGAAATCCTCTCAAAGAGACAAACTCATATGGCCATTCATGCACGCTTATGGCAACCATACATTTAGAGAAATTATAGTTATACATGGCCCAGAATAAAATTTTTAACACCATCTGTGCCCTAATGGAAAACAAAATGAAACAAACAAGCCATATTGGAAGACACATGAAAATATTATGCTCAATTCCCATCTGTAATCATATGTATCTTCTTTTCAAAGTTATTTATTTTTTTTAACAAGTGAACAAGTTTATTAAGAATTAAACAGGGGGGAGCGGCCAAGATGGTGATCTGTAGCCAGCTTTCTGCAGAGGTTCCCGTCCAGAAGGAGAGTTAAAGGACAGAAACTGAGCAAGAAAGCCGATGATTTGGATCCAAGCCAAAAGAAAAGGTCGAAGAGCACACATCAACCCTGCTGGGGTGACCTGAGACCCTGAAGACACAAACCAAAAGGTACAGAGCACATCACCAAGCGGACGGGAGTCCCCTCCCCTATGAGAGAGGTTTGCAGTATACTCCATACCTCCATACAAACAAGCAAGCAGAGTTCAGATGTCCTCCCACTCTACTCCATGGGAGAGACCCTCTAAAAACCAGAACTCCTTCTCCTACTAGGGTGCCGCAGTACTCTCCTGCCGGACATAAAACTGTATATACTCTCTACCTGCAAGTTGGAGTTCCTGGTATTCCCCTCCACTCTCACCTCGAGGTCTGGAGGCCTGTCCCCCACAGAGTCCAAATTCTTGGAGATTTTCTCGAGGGGTGTGGATGGGGCGTGGACTGTTGCTGAACTGTGCTGGTTTTCTGGCTCTGGAGTGGTGAGAGGGGAGTGAGTCGAGTAGAGAACCAGCTGGAGGGAAGGTCTCCTGAGGCACGAAACGGCAGCCAGCTCCGGGAACAATAGCAGGAGAACTGCACCCTGGGGATGTTTTGAGTAGACACTCCCACTCTTCTGGGCGGCCAGGGGAAGTGGGCGGCTTCTCCGGTGATAGCCATCAGCAGAGCGGACTGGCAACCAAGGCACATGAAGGATATGCTTGAGGCAGTACTGGCCAGGACAGAGCACAGGGATTAGAATACTCCCAGAGAGGCTGCTTTGCTTATCATCCCCTGACGGCCAGACTAACCTGGCCATCAGGGGATGAAAGCTGAGACAAAGGGCTGGAACTCACAGACTGAGTCAGACCTATTTGCAGCCCCAGTCTGATCAGGGAAAATAGCCTTGACAGAAATAAATTCTGTGAACTTGTTCTGTTCCAGCAGCAACATCAATCA
>CAUYON010161560.1:0-29667 GCA_963573935.1 Arctocebus calabarensis | reverse complement strand
CAATCAAGGGGTACAATGTGCTGGTTTCATATACAATCGTAACTATTTTCATCAAACTGATTAACATAGCCTTCCTGGCATTTTCTCAGTTATTATATGAAGACATTTGTCTTCTGCATTTTGTAAGGTTCGCCTGTACCCTTCTAAGATGCACCGTAGGTGTGGCCCCACCAATTACTCTCTCTCCACCCCAACCTCTCCCCTCCCCTCCCTACCCTTTCCCCTTTCCCCATATTTTTGAAGACTACACATTTTTTCAAGTGCTTATGGAAGATATACTAAATTAGACTATATCTTGGCCTGTAAAGCAAACACTGAAAAATTTGAATAAATTGAAATCATACAAAATTTGTTCTCTGACCCAAAATGGAGTGAATCTATAAATCAATAACATAACAAGCACAGGAAAATCTCTAAACATGCAGAAATTAAACAACACAATTCTAAATAACTCATAGCAGAGAAGAGGCTTCAAAGGAAATTAAAAAAGTAACAGAGAACTTACAGTAACAGAGAATGACAATAAAACTATGGCACATCAAAGAGCGCAAGGTGTAGCTGAAGCAGTGGTGACATGAAAACGTGTTACAGTCAATGCATACATTAGAAATGAAGAAAGATCTGGGTGCCGGCTGACAACCAGGGTGCAGGAGAACAAGGGAGACCAGTAAGACACAATATGTATTCAGGTGAGAGACCACGAATCGACCAGGCCCTCCCCTGAATGACAGCCCAGAGAGGACAGCAAGTGGGTGGGTAAAGAAAACCAAGAGAGGAAACCCAACGTGAGCAGACACCTCAAAGTCATTACCCCCACAACTTCAATGACCCACACAGATGCCCAGAAAACTCTAAACCACAAGATGGCAAACAGACAAAGTAGCAGATGCACCTTCTGAGAAGTCCTAGCTCCAGAGACTGAGCAAGACAGGCAGAGTCAGTGCACGCTCGCCACCTCCACCATCATCCCCCTTAGTCACCCAGCAAGAAGTGAGTATGAAATTCCAGCAAAGAGAGACGAATCAAGGATCGGAGCTGAAGACCTCAGGGGCTGGCTTTTCGTCTATTCACCAGGTAACTAGAACTAACGGCTCTATCTATGCAGCATGGGTTTTTTTTTTTATTATTTCTATTTAAAGACATCTTTTTTGGTAATACCAAACATTTTTTTTTAAAGCTTTTTTTTTTTTATTGTACCTTGAAAGATTTTAGAATTATTTCCAATTTGGTTAAGTTAATATTTTTCAGAACTTCATTTTTCATTTGTAACAGAAGTTTACAACTTGATTTTTCCAAACATGTCAACAAACTGTAAGCACCTGGTAAGAAAGGTCTAAAATAATTTTTTAAAAAATGAAGAAAGGTCTCAAATTAATAATTTCAGTTTCCAACTCAAGATGCCAGGAAAAGAGAAGCAAAATAAACACAAAATAACTAGAAGAAAGGAAATATTAATGAAGATAAGTAAGAAAGAGGTAATAAAAAAATTCATGACTTGAAAAAACTAGTTCTTAAAAAAATCAACAAAATTGAAAAACCTTTAGTAAGAGGGAAAAATAGCAACATCAACATTGCCAAAAGCAGTGAAATAAAAGTGGAATAGCAGAATTTCTGTGTTATTAGAAAGGTGAGAAGAGAGCAACTTTACTCCCATAAACTTGACAACTTAGAAGAAATTCATCAAATTTTTGATTGTGATCAAAATCACAATCTCAAAAATGCAACTATAGTAAGCTATATATAGCCATCAAAAAAAAATTGGATTTGCATATTTAAAAGTCCCTGAAATATAAACTTCCTAGCCCAGAAAGTTGCCCTTGAGAATTTGACCAAATATTTAAAGAAAAATGGCCACCATTTTTACACTTTCTTTTCCAGAAACAGAAGAGCACGAACACTCGCAGTGACTTTATGAGGCCCAAAGCAGACAGCACTCATACACAACGGGAAATTCAATGCCAGTATTTTTTGTTGACTTAGGCACAAAAATCATCAATGAAAAATTAGCAAATTTAACTCAACAGTTTGTAAAGAGAGTTATACACTGTGTGATCATGTTTTTGCCCATAATCAAGAGCCTAATACGAGTACTTCTGAGAACGTCAGGCTGATTTTTTTTGGGCCCTGGGAAAGCTGGAAGTTATAATTACCAAGTTTAGTGGAGACAGTAGATAAAGTCTGTAAAATCCAGGGTGTCTCAGCCAGGGGCTCACTCCCACTTGAAAAGGGATTTCTCTGGAAAGATGAATAAAGAAAAGAACAAAGGGAATAAGGTTCTGTGCTTACTCCGTGCAAAATTCTTTTCATATGTCTTTTTCTGAGCCTGACTCTGTGAGGTCAGCTTATCACATTGCACAAAAGAGGCCCGGGAGGGCAGGATGCTTAGAGGTTCCGTCTAGCACAGACTGCGTCAGAGCCAGGGTTTAAACCTATGAAGGTTTTATTGCACCCTCCTGCAGTTAATAAAACTTCATTTTCATACATTGTGGCCCATCTGAGTCCAAAGGTAGAAAGGAATTTGAGGGTCGGGCGTGGGTCAGGGGATGAAGCTGTGGGGAGGATTCAGGAAGGCGCTGGGTATCTGAGACAGGAGGGAGGGTGTGGGGGTGAGCAGGAAGCAAATGGAAAGTGGGCAAATTTCCGCAGATGCAAAGTTGCCCTGTCTTTGGGCTCCTGTGGCTCCAGCGAGGGTGTCAGCTAGACACTAGAGGGGCCTGCCAGTATTTCTTGTTGACTTAGGCACAAAAATCAGCAATGAAATATTGACCTGACCCATGCCTGACTCTCAAACTCCTTTCTACCTTTGGGCTAAAATGGGCCACAGTGTATGAAAATGAAGTTTATTAATTGTAATAAACCCTTCCTTGATTTAAATCCTGGCTCTGACACAGTCTTTCACCTCCAAAAGCCCACCCCTGTGTTTCCTGCCATGAAGAGGGCCTCGCCTTTCTTCCTGTGGTCACATCACTGTACTTCGCCTTCATGTGGGTTCCTAGAGGGCACTCCTGGCTTCCATGGCCAGCCAGACACCTAGGAGTGCGTTGTCTGCTCTAAGCTGTGTCTCGTCTCCTAACTCAGCTTCATCCTGAGCCTTCTACCCTTTGCCCTACTGAACGTTTCAATCTGCAAAGAAGTAGAAAGAATCTGATAATGAGGGTCACATATAAGAGAAAGATACCCTTGAAAATGTAGGCTGGCATAGCCTAGAAAAAGCACCTCTCAATTAAAGCAAGAATATGACAGCTTCTTATGCAGAAATGAAACCAGCCATGCAAACTCCACCCTCCAGCAGAGGGCAGTGGAGAGGGCTCCGTTGCGTTGGGTCCTCAGAATGTCTTTAACAGAAAACTGAATGACTGATAACAGGACACCATGAGCTACAGTAGACTCATTTTCTCTGATCCCTTTAAAAAAGAAAAGTTATTTTCTTCTTCTGATAGTTTCAGAAGAGTCTGGCCAAAATAGGGTGATACCTTCATGATTTTTCAAGACTTCTTGTTCTCTTAGCCTCTGATTAGCATTTATATGTGCTTTCCTAGGGTTCAGTCCAGAAAGTCAAATAAATCATTGGCCTAACTTTCCCCATTGAAGTTGTCCTATAGGACGAGTGTAAATGTCTTATTAATTTCTTGGCAATGAGCCTCTATCAGTTCAGTCTCAGCTCAGTTCGGGCTCCGCAGCTTTGTCTAGGGACACACAGGCTGAGACAGAAGTGTTGCAATATTTAACTGTGTAGCTGGAACAACCTTACTTGGTCTCCTGAAACACTTACTTTTTTGCAAATTGCCTTTGTGGGAGATCAGCCCTTCTCATATTTTTTGTAAAGAGCATGTGTTTATTTCTAAGTGGAGTTGGACCCTAGGACTAGTTCTCATCCTGTGCATGAAGCAGGTGGGTTCGCCTCTGTGGCACCTCCTGCCTGGAGCAGGGTCCCGCCCATTTGGCATGACTGCCTGTTTTCTGCCCAGCCCGTACCTCCTGACTGTGTTCCTGCCCCCATCTCTGAAGCCAACTTTATCCTTTGTGCTTCTCAAAGACTCTGGATGTTGAGTCTCTTGTCCTGATAGTGCTGGAACTTCTTGGGACTCTGGAAAAGCTATACATCTTCTAAGCCTCGATTCTTCATTTAACCCGTGGCATGAGAATCATTGTCCTTGAAAAATTACTGTGAGAATTAAGTATTAAATGTTGAATGTATTAAAACTTAAATTATGTTGAAAACACACAGGTGCTCCATTCTGCACAGTGCATGGGCACAGAGCAGCTGTACATGGCTGACTGCTGGCTAAATTCCCAAGACCTGTGATCAGGCCAGCCCTCTCCACCCCTCTGCTTTCACATCAGGATTTAATATCTTACCTGTCTGAATATATATTGTAAAATAGATTTGATAGTTTTCCTGATTCTGAGGGAGCCTTTTGTGTCTATTCTTGCCCCCCAACTCTAGCCTTCTCTCTTATAAGCTAATTGTGCAAAATTTGTCCGACACAGGACCTGGGAGAAGTCAGCAGACACACAGCAAACGTGCAGGAGAGGCTGCAGACCTGGGCCAGCTGCCCTGGTGAGCTGCACTCAGTGGAGGGGAGCTTTTTATTAGCAGAAGCATTTGGGTGTCTCTGCTCACCTAGTGTGCCTTCTTCTCCCACACCCCAAGCGGCTGCAGACTTACCAGTATTTACCCTGAGTTTTGGTATAGTTTTCTTTCTGATTATAAGCATCTTAACAACCTTTTCTCTGTTATGAGATTCATTTCCATGATCAAATACAATTGAATCCCCTTATTTTCTTTGCAAATTGCCTTTGTGGGAGATCAGCCCTTCTCATATATTTTGTAAACAGCATGTGTTTATTTCTATGTGGGGTTGGCCCCTAAGACCAACTGAGGGTAAGGAGCATTTTCCATAGCCCTGGGATGGTATTATTCTCGACGTGCTAGGCATTCGCCATACCACTGTGCTCTCAAATGCGTGAGACATTGCCCTTTCTTCCTCCACCTAACCTTCTGTTTCCATGACTCCCAAGCTCAGCCTTGCCCTAGTCCCTCGCTTTAGAAGTTTGGCTTCTCTGCTCCCCAGTGCTTTCCAACCTACTACGCAGGTGGTGTGGGGTAATAAGAGGGACAGCTCCGACGCTGAGTGCTAGTCGGGTCAAGGCCTGTTCCCTAAATTATCACATTTAATCCTCTAGGATTCTGTGATTACCACCCTCATTTTGCAGGGTGGAAACAAGAAGGTCAAACAAGCGCAGGTAGGCAAGAACAAGGTAGAGTCGGGATCCTAACTCGGAGCAGCTCCAGGCTGTGCTGTGGGAGCACAACCTGCCTGGGTTCCACTTCTAATTCTAATAATCAGCATTCCGGGCGGGGGGTGGGGGTCTGTGTCAGCACCCTGTGTCATTGTACAGAGGGACAGTAAATGTTGCATCATTGCATCCGCTTAGATTATATGATGTCCTACTGTATTTCTCAGAGGTAGGAGAAGAAGAGACAGAGACAGCATGATTTTATGAATTCTGCTCTCCTCACGCCCCCTGCTCTGCAAAAGGAATTGCTCAGAACCCAGAAGGCTGCAAGCCTGGCTGCCGGGGCCTGGCAGGGAACCATGCTGTGTTTATTTTCTCATATATTCTTCCGTGACCTTCCCTATCTGTCTCTGCCTCCCGGGCCGGTTTCTGGGAAGCAGAAAGCTGGAGCGTCTGCTCGAGGGAGCACTGGCCGCTGTGTCAGATGGCCGAGGCTTTGCAACTCGGGCTTGTCACTAATTACACATGTGGCTTCTTGCCCTGGCTGCAGCCTTTTTATTTCTTATTTTCCCAAGAAAATGTCCCATGTTTTTTTCTAGACATCTTACATTTTGATTTTTTATTCCAAAAGTTTTCTTTTTGTGATTATTTATAAAAATAAGTGAAACAATGATTGATCCATTCATTCCTAATACATGCTGACACATCAAATATGCATAAGTTGTTCAGTGATGGTTAGAAATTATTGCATTTTATATAATGTATTCTCATTATATTTGGCCTTCACAACAGTTAAGGGGAAAAAGCAAAAACTCACTTCACTTCGTAGGTGAGGTTTTGGTGCCTAGAAAGAAATATGGTTGGCAGGTGGCCCAAGGTCTAAGGCAGTCAGCTGGTACTGTCCTCTGTGTCAGAAGCCTTTGTTAGGTTACAGCTGCCACTGTCCCTACACTGGGCATTAAATCAGCAACCACATGAAAGTGAAGTCAATGATTGTCTTGCCTGATCCTTTAAATAGGAAGGACGTTCGCAGGCCTGGCTATGAGGAAGGCAGCTCACCTGGTCTTCCGCTTGGGGAAGTGGCTGACTTTCCTGAGCAGGTGGTGTACCAAACTTGGGTATTTTTTTCCCCCATAGCAACAATTTCATTGTTAATTAATGAAATTAAATTTTCATTTGTTTTTCACCCTTTGTGTTTTCTAGATATCAAAAAAATCAGCTGTAATGAACAGAAAACCTGGAATATAGAATTTAGAATAAAGCAGGTACCTTTGTATATATTCATGCATGCATGTTTGTGCCTGTGTGTATGGATAGTACATACATGCGTTTGTATGTGAGCCTGTTTTTGTGTGTTTGCGCATATTTGTATGCAAGTTAATCTATATTTATGTATGTCTTTATGCATGTATTTTTGTATATGTGTGTGCATACATGTGTACATACATGTGTGCATGGAAGAGGAATAGATTTATCTGTTTGCTGTTTCTGTCTAGATTCTCTACATTGTTATTATTATTTGCATTTCGGCCGAGGCTGGGTTTGAACCCACCACCCTCCGTATATGGGGCCGGCGCCTTATTCGATGAGCCGCAGGTGCCACCCTATTTTTGCTTTTTGTATTATCTCAGGTCCACTTCTATGGAACATTCCAGGCACATGTGCAGTGGTTCCTCCTGGTCAGATAAATTTCTTAACTGTCAAATAATCTCACTTTTCCCACCTCAATTCATAAGAAAGTCCACTTCCTTTGATGTTTCTTCTCTGATTTGCTGAAGGCTAGACCATCTAGTCTTCGATCTCCAACTTTCCCTGATGAAAAATCTATGGTATGCTGCGTTCGCCATGCCCCCAGCCCCAGATTTTCTCTGCCACAGAGAATGAGACTCTAGACTGACTGCCCAGCCATCTGTTTGCTCGTTCCATCAACCAAGATTCATGGAACCAGTCCCTGGGGGAGGGACAGGGCATGTGGCCTGGAGGACACATCAGAGGACAAGCACAGCCTTCCCTTCTGGGCAAGAGAAGTGCACAGGTAACATCAGTGCAGTGAGCCTTTGGTCCAAGTGAGCACAAACACCAGACGATGGGGACACATCTGCTGTAAGTTTGGGAGGAAGAAAACTTTTGCTATTCTGGGAATAACTCAAGTGAGCCCTTTATTATTTGCTTGCATTTTATGTTGTGGTTGCTCCCTGTCCCACAGTATTCACCCCTACACCCTTGTGTGAATAACCACACCTTCTGCATTCCCTTGTGGCACTTAGAGGGTGAGGCCATTTAATGGGGTCACTGAGATGCGGGTGGCAGCAGGTCCTCCTGCCACAGCACTCCTGTCTTCTAGGACCTTTGAGAAGTCCTAGTGGCCAGTAGGTCATACATTTGATAATCTCTAGAAACATGTTGCTCATCGCAGCCTCGTTGCTACTAGCACAAGTAACAGTTTTTTACATGGTTGGGTTGCAGTTCACTTTGCACAGCAGAAATATGAGATTGCTCAGGAAAGAAGTCGCTGTAATAGTCCTCTCAGTTACTCATGCTTGGCCTCTTTTCTTTGGCCACATTTAATTTCTCTTCCCAGACGGAGTGGGGGAAGATATGCTTTCCTTCCCTGCTGCTATGTGTAAAATAACACAGGTTTCTGTGAAAGACAGAAAGGAAAGAATGGACCGCCGTTGAGTCTGGTCAGAACCACTGCAAACATTCCTTGTTTAATGCTCGCCATGGTCCCTGCAACGCCCCGTTCCTCAGATGCGGGACCTCAGGATGCAGAGTTGTCTCATGCTGGTGCGTGGTCTTAGGATCGGCCAGGCTCCAGCTCCCCACACCAGGGACTGCTTGTTCTGGGCACATGGGGTGGTCTGTAGGCAGAGGTTAAGGTCTCATTTTTCTGGGCTGAGGATGGCTGTTCTGCATGAGGCCGAGGCAAGCCAACCAAGCAGTTTCACTTGCCCATTTGCGGGGGCTCAGCTGCTGAGAGCAGAGACGCAGGAGGGTGACACTGGTAGCACTCTCGCAGTTACAGCTTATCTTAGGGCCTACCACTCCTATGGTCTCCTGACATCTCAGCCCCACAGAGGTTCTGGGGTCACAGTGCCCTCAGGAAGCCCCTCAGGTTGCTGTGTCCCATCCCACCCACATTCCATGCAAGTGGAATTCCAAGTGATGGAATCTACACCCTCCTCCCGTGTGCTGATCCCTCGGTCACGGGTCCTCCTCCACTGCTGGTAAACCTCCCTCCTGCCCCTCAGCGGGCAAGGCCACTGTTCTCCATGAACCTTTCTGTAGGTGACAGTCCTTGATAACACCATTTGGGTTCCAGTTCTTGGAAGAATATTTTCTGACCCTGTGAACTTGCAGAGACTGTGTGGCTGACATGCACTGCCCATGCCCTTCTCATGTGGGGCCTGGCCAGGTGCATCCTTCCCACAGGCCTGGGATCTCTTTGAGCGAAGGGGGGTTCTTTCCTAATGTGCAAAAGTGGCCAGCATGGCTAAGGTCAGCCGCATTTCTTTCTCTGTAGCTTGACTTTACTCTTTGATACATTTCAAACCCTAATGACTACATATCACTAATATTTTAAATATAAAACTCACTTGAAAAATCATAGTATTTGTTTTGGAGAGAAGACAAGGAAATGACCTGTAAATGTACCAGTGTGAAAATTAGTCAATGTTAGAAACAGTAAAATCAACAATAAAACAGTGTTTGCTAGGACGTATCTAGAATCTCCCAAAGTATCTGTGTTCTTTGATCCAGCAATTTAGATTCCAATGAGGGAAATAATTCAAAAAGAAAAAGAAACATTAGTGTGAAGGATGTTATTCCTGCCCTGATATTGACCAGGACACAACCTTAGGTTCCATTTATAGACAAAGTGTCTCTAGAATTGTGATTTACCAACTTGTGAAATGTTACTTCAGTGATTGCCTTTATTATTGCAGTTATTGAAATGATAAACATAAAAGGAATTGTAAAATATAAAATAATGGTTTTACTAGAATTTTTGACTTACCAAAGCAAATTCACAATATGGTATCAAGTGTATCTATAAAGTGTATATGTGTATTTATATGTGTATCTCCAAATGTCCAGTTGTTTGTCTCTTTTATATTTGTATGTGCTCATATACACAGAACACACTCTCATATACATGTGCAAGGCTCCAGTTACATAGAGCTAGCGTGAGGTGTGTTCACTCATTTACACACAAGCCTGTATCCAGCTATGCATCTCTCCTTCTTAAATACAACGTGACTGTACACTTTCTTGACAGCCATCGTGTGTCTGTCTCTGTGACAGATGTCTACCTTGTCATCTAAATGTGGTCATTTAAAGGACCACATTACAAAATTCAACAAAAAGTGAATAGTGGCTGTGTTTAGAAAAAGGCCTATGTGAAACTTAACAATTTTTCTCTTTTGTACATTTTGTCTCTAAAATTTACTCTTATAAACATGCATTACCTATTAAAAAAGAAAACAATGTATTTTTTCAAATGTACTTTACCCACCATTTCACATTTATGACCCTCAAGACTTTCTTAAAGTTGGTCTGCAATTTAAATAAAAATAGCCATGGCCAAGACAATGGGCATTTTTCCTCTCTGGCAGCCACACAATGAGAATGCATTTGACGCAAAGCCCAGAACATTCCTAGGGAACTAACAGCAGGAAACACACTGAAGCTGAGATCATTATAAGTTACTAGATGACAATTTGTTCTGAGTTTCAAAAATCAACCAGCAAGTATGATTTGGCTACAATAGTAGAATCTTAAAAAATCATTTAAACTCAACTCTTCCAATGTCAAACAATGTTTTGCTGTTGTTTGAATATGGCCCAAATGTCTGCATTTTGTGCTTATTATTTTTTCAGAGCCCTGTCGTAGTAGCAAAGAGAACCTTATAGTTTCCCCGGTGTTCAGTACACCCCAGGTCCCCTGCTGAAGATTTTTTATGCAGTATTTCTCATGATCACAACGATTTTGAAACAGAGTTGTGTTCTTCTTGTATAAAAGAGAAAACTGAGCAGGAGAGTTGTTAAATAACGGAGCCAGGCAGTAATTCAGGCACAGTGCTCATTTCAACGCCTGGTGTGTGCATAGTAAGAGCTGAACCATGAGCTGGTGTAAATAGCAAGGCAACACTTCTGGTGGGTCGTGAGACTCTACTTTCCACAGTAGAGTGTGAGAAGCACTGTAAACAGGGCTGCTGGTCAGGGATTCCCATAGATATAAATTACTTCTTTGAGGCTAAGGGTCATTTCAAAGGGGGGGACAAGTTTGTACCTGTTTGCCATGTTGGTCAGAGACAAAGGCCAGAGAGAATTTGATATTGGGGAAAGAACTTGCAGATCAGGAAAAAAAGAATTAGCAGACAGAGGGCAGAATTTCTCATTTAGAAAAAGGGAAAAAAGGGGCAGCGCCTGTGGCTCAGTGAGTAGGGCACCGGCCCCATATATCAACGGTAGTGGGTTCAAACCTGGCCCCTGCCAAACTGCCACAAAAATAGCCGGGTGTTGTGGCCGGCCCCTGTGGTCCCAGCTACTCGGAAGGCTGAGGCAAGAGAATCGCCTAAGCCCAGGAGTTGGAGGTTGCTGTGAGCTGTGTGACGTCACAACACTTTACTGAGGGTGACATACTGAGACTCTGTCTCTTAAAAAAAAAAAAAGAAAGAAAGAAAGAAAAGGGGAAAAAAAGAACTATAGGACAGCAGGAGTTCTTGGTAGGGAAGAGGATTAGAATTATATATACATAATAAAGACCCAGGCACCCACTGTGTGCAACTTCTAGCCTTCTAGAAAGTTTCATGTCCGTGACTGTGTCTTCTGGGGCCACCTGTAGCCGCCTCAACTCCTGCTCCTGACTTCATTTCTTTCAGTCTGTCCAATCTATACCGCAACTACCCTGTGCTCAGCAAAGGAAAGAATTTTACGAAATTCACATCATCAAATCTAATGTCTATTGCTTATATTCTTTCCAGAATATCTTCCCATCATGATCTACAGGGCAAATTGTAATGAAAAAGTGGCCTATGTTCCTCTTCCTCAACTCTTGACCTAGATTTTGGAGAAAAGTAGCCAGAAATTTTTGTAGCCTGTGGGCAAATTTCAGCTAATCCTTGCAAATTGGAACAAGTGGGGAAGCACAGCGCTGCAAGCCTGGACTTCCTCCTCAGGCAGCCCTGCCCTGCTCCAGGATTTTGGCTCTGACTTCCTTCTTTGGCCAGATACCCTATAAAAAACAGTGTACAACCTGGACAGCTGTACTGTACCATATTGACCTTAGATAATAAAAGGCTGGATTTGTAAAAGAAGTAGGATGAATTTATGTGAATAGTAACTAACATTTTTTAAAAGAGACTAACAGAAAATGTATCTGGATTTATCAAGGCACTTAGGACATATTTATCCTTTCCACTTGAACAAGTTGCTGACCAAGAAACATACCATGTGGTCTTGAAGAGAAATAGACCACTGTTGAAACTTCCTGATTAATTCACTTTTCACTTAACATTTATTGGGCACCTACTGTCTACCTTGAGGATTCAGGAACTGAAAGGGTAGCTGCTGCCCTTGTGAAATATCTCCGTTAAACTGAGGTCCTTGGCCCTGGGATCTAAGGACATACATGTGAGTATGAGTGTGTGTGTGCACGTATGTGTGTGTGCATTTTTCAAAAGATGAAAGATTGCATGAAATTTTGAAGGGGTAAAAGGTGCAAGCTCAGGCAATTAGAGCTGTGAGTACAGCAACAGAGTTGGCATCCAGATAAGCTCACAGAGTAAAAGCAACAAATAAAACACTTGGGCACACAATGCTTTCTTTTTCTTTCTTTCTTTTTTTTTTTTTTCCTTCCCTTTGTGGTACTTTTTTTTGCAGTTTTTGGCTGGGGCTGGGTTTGAACCTACCACCTCTGACATATGGGGCTGGCGTCCTACTCTGTTGAGCCACAGGTGCTGCCCTGTGGTACTCTTTTTTAATTGGGTAGAGGAAAAAGATGGAAGGAGTCAGAAAGAACAGAAATACTGATAGAACTTTCAATAGTTAGGAAAACAACAGGGGCTTTACACTCAGAAAAGAAGGAGGCACAGGGAGGAGGAATTTCATAGTGCACACACATATAGACACGCACAAAGACATACACACTCCCACGTGCAAATGCAGAACAGAGAAGGCTGGTAACACACGTTTCCCATTGCTTAGTGCGTGCATGGACACATGCACACATATGTACACAAGGGAAGAAGGCATGGGGCGCACCCCTGGACTGGCTTAGCACACACACACAGGCGCACACACTGTGTGTCTACACTGGAAGGAGAAGGCATGCCACACAGTCCTTTGTGATGTGTGGGACACACACATGCAAGCACAGGGAAATGTTCCACAGTCACAGGTTAGGGAATAATTGATTATGAAGCTTAATGCATTTATTTAGTTAATGTATTTGTTTATTTTTTATTTTTATTAAATCATGGCTGCGTACATTAGTGCAATCAAGGGGTACAATGTGCTGGCTTCATATACAATCTGACATGTTTTCATCAAACTGTTTAACATACCCTTCATGGCATTTTGTTAGTTTTATTGTATGAAGACGTTTGTATTCTGCATTTAGTAAGTTTGGCCTGTGCCCTTCTAAGATGCACCACAGGTGTGGTCCCACCAATTACCCTCCCTCCTCCCCAACCACTCCCTCCCCTCCATTCCCTTATTCTTGAGCTATAGTTGGGTTATAGCCTTCATATGAAACCTTTAAATTAGCTTCATAGTAGGGCTGAGTACATTGGATACGTTTTCTTCCATTCTTGAGATACTTTGCTAAGAAGAATATGTTCCAGCTCCATCCATGTAAACATGCAAGAGGTAAAGTCTCCATCTTTCTTTTTAGTTAATGTATTAATACATTTTATTTAGTTAAATGGTCCTTTAATTTGCTAAAGTGAATTAATACATCTCAAGAGAAAGATATAATATGTGGTTCATAGTATATCCTTGGCATAGATTTTCTCTCTTATGTTTTCAGAACATCTCATAAGACTATTTTGAGTATTTTGTGGGAGAAATTGAGTCTTCTCAAAGTAGATGTGACAAAGCCAACCAACTCTCCTGTGTCAAAGGAATTGTGCCCTAAGTGTGCTGCAGAGTGACCGGGGGTCCTCCAAACTGTCCTTATCACACCTGCAGGGGCAAAGCCTGGATTCTCTGGGGCCTGTGACCCTGTTTCCTAAGTGTCGTAACCAAGGCACCGTAAGGAGGTGAGGGATGCAGATGAGAAGACAGAAGAGAGCCAGGCAGGAGCTGGGGGATGTGTGATGATAAGGAAGATGATGTGGGCGGCGATGGCGGTGATGATGGTGTTGATGATGATGATGACAGTGACCTTGATGATTAGGAGGCGATGACAATAATGACAGCAGGACTGGTGCTACTGAGCAGAGACTAAGGACAGAGAATATCAGTGCATGAGCATCAGCGACCCCACGGGTACCATGCGCACCATGGTTGCTTTGATCGTGGGTTGGCAGCTGTCGCTCTAAGTATCTTGTAAGTGTGTTTTATCTCACAGCCTAATCCCAAGGGAAGTGCAACCATCTCACTCCCACTTAATACATGGAACAACTGAGGCTGGAGTTGTGACCTGGGCAGGAGCCAGCATTGGGGGATACCATTACTGAAGCTGGGGCTTCTGTGTCCTGGCCTGTCTGGTCACACCCCTATTATGTGTGGAGAAATGGGAGGAAGCGCAGTTACCTCCCACCAGGATGCAGGATTTTGGGTGGGGGTGAGTCATGGCCTCTTGCTGGCAAAAGTTGGGGGATATCCCTAAGCACCCCCCCACTCCAGCCTGGAATGTGAAGTGACTCCCCAACCCCATTGGCTATGGCACCTTGTGGACTGGGCTGCGGCCGCTTGGGCAGGGTAGAAGGTGCCTGGAGGAGCATGCGTGTAGAAGTCCTGTCAGCCAAGAAATAAAAGTTTTACCTCAGAGCTGCAAAAATAAATAAATAAATAAATAAATAACTGAGGCTTAAATGGTTTAACTTGCCAAGGTCACACAGCCACTAACCTGCAAAGCTCTGGTTTTTAGGACTGTGCTCGGCTCCCAGAGCACCAGCTCTGGCCACTCACTTATGGAGGAGTTTCTTTATGCCAGTAAAGGAACTCAGTAAATTTTACCCCCAAATGTGGCTCTTTGGTATAAAGAATATTTTGAATTAAGGTTATTCAAGATTTACAAGCACAGGAGGGGTCTTTTTCTCTACCTGAATAAGCCATACTGAGGGATCAAAAGATCAGAGGGGCAGATGACTTCCTGTCCTCTCCCTGTTATCTTAATACACGTTTAATGTGGGAAGAAGATCAAGGACACAAGCAGACCTGGCCTAAGTCATTTAAATATCAAACCTAAAGGCCAAAAAACTTATGGAAAAATGGTTGTCCTTAATCATTAGGGAAATGCAACTCAAAACCACATTTAGGTATCACCTAACTCCAATGAGAATGGCTCATATTAAATGCCAAAACAATAGATGCTGGTGTGGATGTGGAGAGAAATGAACTCTTACACACTTTTGGTGGGATGGCAAATTAGTTCAACATTTATGTAAAATAGCATGGCGATACCTCAAAGAACTAAACGTAGACCTACCATTCGATACAGTAATCCCACTGCTGGATATATGCCCAAAGGAAAGAAGGCCATTCATAAAAGGACAATTTGCACTCGAATGTTTATAGCAGCACAATTCACATTGCAAAGATGCAGAAACAACCCAAGTGCCCACCAATACATGAATGGATTAATAAAATGTTGTATATACAGACCATGGAGTAATACTCAGCCACAAAAAATGACAATTATCTTTTGTGACAACCTGCAGGGAACTGGAAACCATTCTCCTATGTGAAACATCACAAGAATGGAGAAACAAACACATGTACTCAATACCAAATTGGAACTAATTGATAACACGTAAGAGCACATATGGAAACAAATCTCAATGGAAATTATGCCTGGGAGAAGAAGGACAAGGGTAAATTCACACCTATTTGGTACTGAGCACACTAGCTGGGTGAAGGGCACACTTGTAACTTTGACTCAATCTGTGCAAAAACCAGAGTATATAAACAAAACATGTGTACCCCCAAATATTCTGAAATTAAAAAAAAATCCTGTCTTCAGGTTAATTTACAAGTCGCTGTGTCTCACCCAGCACTATTTGCTACTCTTAACAGAATTATCTGCTTTCCTCATTCCTCCTCCCCTCCAAAAGGGCGTGTCTGAAAACATCTGAACTTCATTGGCATATTGGGTGATCACTCTGATTTTCCTCCATGTAAGTGGTAAATAAACCTTTCTCTTACTAATCTGCCTTAATTGTGAGTTGATCTTTTAGAGAACTTTCAGGGGAAGGGGCGATTCTTTCCCCACCCCTACACCAGACAATGCTAAATGCTTCAATTATCAGCACTCATTATAGAACTTTGTGAATTGTGTCCTTTCTAGTTTTAGAGGGGTAGGGAGATCGATATTGCTAAGCATCCTGCCCATCCTCATCTAGCTGATGAGAGTCAGAGCCTAACATCAGCCTCATAGATGTCCCATCCATAAAGAGGAACACATTTTAATCTACGTGTTTGATCCAAGATCACTGGCACTTCTGTACTTGAGAGCCCAGCAGGGACTGATGATAGAGCAAGACTAGGGATGTAGGACAAAGCCTATGTGGGCTGCAGAACAAGTTAAGGTCAGCCTCCCACAGGTACATGGAGGAAGCCTGAAGCCAGCCCACCGGGAATGCTCTCAGAGACCCTATACTCTGACTCATTCCTTTTTGGATTTTGTTGTTTTTGGCACAACATAAGGGGAGGCAGAGTCCAGGCAGAGAAAAGAGCATATGTAAAGTCTGAGAAACATGACCCAGGCCATTGAAGCAACACCAAAAATACATTACTAGGGTCTGATTGAATTGAAAAGCTTCTGCACAGCCAAGAACACGGTAAGTAAGGCATGCAGACAACCTTCAGAATGGGAGAAGAGTTTTGTAGGTTATGCTTCTGACAAAGGTCTGATAACTAGAATCCACAGAGAATGCAAACTAATTGATAAAAAAATAACAAATAACTTTATTTCTGTGTGGGCAAGAGATTTGAACAGAAACTTCTCTGAAGAAGATAGGCGTATGGCTTGCAAACACATGAAAAAATGCTCTTCATCTTTAATCATCAGAAAAATACAGATCAAAACCACTTTGAGATATCATCTAACTCCAGTAAAATTAGGCCACATACCAAAATCCTGAAACAGATGTTGGCATGGATACAGAGAGAAGGGAACACGTCTACATAATGGTGGGAATATAAGCTAATATGATCTTTTTGGAAAGAAGTTTGGAGAATACTCAAGGAACTAAAAATAGACCTACCATTTAATCCTGCAATTCCTCTACTAGGTATATACCCAGATGATCAAAAATCATTTGACATAAAAGACATTTGCACCATGTTGTTTATGGCAGCCCAATTCATAATAGCCAAGACATGGAAACAGCCAAAGTGCCCATTGACTCATGCATGCATTAACAAATTGTGGTATATGTATATCATGGGATACTATTTAGCCATAAAAAGATAGAGACTTCACATCTTTTATGTTTATCTGGATGGAACTGGCACATACTCTTCTTAGTAAAGTATCTCAAGAACGGAAAAAAAGTATCCAATGTACTCAATACCACTATGAAATCAATATATAATCAGCTACACACTCATATGAATGGTAGAATATAACTATAGTCCAGAAAGTAGAAGGGAAGAGGAGAGAGAGGGGAGGGAGAGGGAGGTGGGAGGGAGGCAGGTTTTTAGGGGGGAATCTCACCTAATGTACATGATGCAATGGTATGGTTTCAAAACTATTAAGAAAAGAGTATGATTGTGATGGATGTGTTAATCAGTTCAATGCCAAATCGCATTGTATATCAAATCAGTACATTGAACCCCATAAATGCATCATTGTACACAGTTATGATTTAATAAAAAGAAACAAAAAAAATAAAAAAATGAAACAGTGCTTGGTGTGGGACAAGAAATTAGAACGAAGGATTGGGAGGGCAGTAGGAAGGGGGAGAGAGTAGTAAGGAGGTGAACTGGCCGGGGGGGGGGGGGTGAGCCAGGCTGGGGATGGCAGGCTTCCCTGCACCAAGTAGGAGTTACCAGGGGTTTCGTTTTGTCTTATTTCAATTGATTTGGTTTGTTCTGGGCCTGCAAATGGCTTGAGCCAGTTTGCTTTCTAGGAAGACATTCCAGGAGGTATGCGTCCTTCCTTCCTGTATGCGAGCAGATGAGGATTTTCCTCCTCCTTGACTTAGAAGGAGGAGAGTTGTAAATAATGAAGGCCTGCAAGAAATGAGAGTAAAAATGGGACATCACTATGGCTCCTGCCCGCATTTGCCTTCTGCAAGAACCAGGGACAGGGCAAGGATATATGTAGAAAATTTTTGAGCAGGACATTTCCAGTTTCCCCTCATCTGGAGAATGGATATGTTGTGATGATGTGACGTGGTCTCACAGGGCACACGGGGTCCTATAGCATGGCCTTTGCAGGTGAAAGAAGTCTGATGAGTTTGTTCCCTCTTTTTCTCTGAAAGAACAAAACCATTCTGTGTGTAAAACCAGGACAGCCACCAAGATCATTCAGTTCTCTGGGGCAGTGTAGGATGGCCTAGCTTTCCAAACTGCACATCTTCAATATGTCATGATATAATAATAGAATAAACTGTAAGATTAGAATAATCTGGAATCGAATTCAGCCCTCCAGCTCAGCAGCCCTGTGATGCCAGGCACTTTCCTTATTTTCTCTGAGGTTCTCAGTTCTCATGGACAAAATTGGGGAAAATAATAAAAATCTAGTGATTAAAAATGTTGTGAGTTAAATGAATCAAGGCAGGTGGAATTTGGCCGAGTGCCTTGTACACAGAGGTTGTTGAATCAATGCTGATCTGTTGCATCTGTCCAGCATTCTACCCCAGGGACTCCCACAAAGGGGATGCACACCCAGGGGCTGGAAGACGGTGCTCCTGTGCAAGTGTGAGCATTATCTTTTAGGAGTCACACTTGTTGGAAATAATCAGGAAAACATTTCATTGCACAGCAACGCCACATAAAGTTAGGCTGGAGCCAGGACTGGGTGTGCCCTGGAGCCAGGTGTGCAGGGAGAATTAAGGCTCTTTGATACCCCATCACCTGTTGGGGGTGACGTGCCTTTGCCCCTGTTCTCCAGCATCCCTGTCCTGCTGGACCCAGGTTGCAGTAGCCAGCGGTTCATCCTTGCTGCAGTGAATGCGGAGGCTGGGTGTGGCTGTGGAAGCAGGAATGAGGGTGAGAGCCCCAGAGAAAGGCCACCCTCAAGGATCCCCACGTGGCTCAGAGCAGATGCCTCAGCTTTGACCTGTAGGTGAACCCTGGGACTTTATGTCACCGATCAGGTTTCCTGATCTGAGCAGTGGGATCAGCCACCACCCTGCCCTTCAGGGTTCTGTTAAAACCAGCTACAGTTAGATACAACGCACACACTCCATTGTCCCCAGTGTCATAAAGTGCTCAGGAAGTCTTTGGGGGCATGTTTTTGCTTCCCTTTTCAGCCCATATTTTAGAAATTTCTCAAAGTAATAGATACTTAAGATTTTTAAAATGGTAAAGAAGGGCTAATAATACAAAACAAAATTATTGCCTCGCTCTTCCCAGCCACAGACCCACTCTGCAGAGGTTTGATTCTTTTAACTATCTGTTTGCAGAGTCTCAGCACCTCCACAGCCTGAAATAATATACTCATTTCTCCCTCATTTATCCCATTGAGATGTTTTCTAAGACTTCTGAGATTCAGAACACAAACTTCATGGTCCAGAATCTGCACTTCAACCCAGGTACATCCACTTCAAGCTCCTTTTTTCTTACGCACACAGTGGGCCTTCAAGTTCAGGTATCAGAGGGCCTTGTGGGTGGGTAAAAGAGTTTAAACCTTGCCCAGGTTCAAAAGGAAGTCATAAAAGAATTATTGCATAGGGGAGTCATATTACTAACCACTTGTTATGCCATTGTTTGAGCCCAATCTCCCCAGCAGACAACGGAGGAAAACAACATTTATTGTTTATTTTTATTTTTTTAACTAAATCAGAGCTGTGTACATTATTACAATTATGGGGTACTATGTGCTGGTTTTATATGCTATTCTAAATACTTCCATAAAACTGGTTAACATAGTCTTCATGGTTAGTTATTGTGTTAAGACATTTATATTCTACACTTAGTAGATTTAACATGTACCCTTATAAAATGCACCATAGGTGTGGTCACACCAAGTACCCTCCCTCTCCCACTTCTCTTTCCCCTTCATCTTGGGCTGTAGTTGAGTGATAGCATTCGTATGGAAGTGTGGGTGTTTATGAATTGGTTTCATAGTAGGGCTGAGTACATCGGATACTTTTTCTTTCCATTCCTGAGGTACTAAGCTAAGAAGAATATGTTCCAGCTCCATCCATGTAAACATGGATGAAAGAGGTAAATTCTCCATCTTTATATAAGGCTGCATAATATTCCATGGTGTACACATACCACAATTTATTAATCCATGCATGGGTCGATGGGCACTTGGGCTTCTTCCATGACTTAGCAATTATGAATTGGGCTGCAATAAACATTCCGTTGCAAATGTCTTTGTTATAAAGTGATTTTTGGTCTTCTGGATATACACCTAGTAGAGGAATTGAAAGATCGAATGGCAGGTCTATTTTTAGATCCCTAAGTGTTCTCCAAGTATCTTTCCAAAACAAATGTATTAGTTTACATTCCCACCAGTGGTGCACAAGTGTTCCCTTTCCTCCACATCCACACCAGCATCTCTGGTTTTGGGATTTTGTGATGTGGGCTCATCTTACTGGAGTTAGGTGATATCTCAAAGTGGTTTGATTTGCATTTCTCTGATGATTAAGGATGATGAGCATTTTTTTCATGTGTCTGTAGACCATGCACCTGTCTTCTTCAGAGAAGTTTCTCTTCAGGGCCCTTGCTCACCCTGAGATGGAATCACTTGTTCTTTTCTTGCTAATACGTTTGAATTCTCTGTGGATTCTGGTTATTAAACCTTTGTTGGAGGCATAACCTGCAAATATCTTCTCCTGTTCTGAGGGCTTTCTGATGGCTTTGCTTACTGTGTTCTTGGCTGTGCAGAAGCTTTCTAGTTTGATCAGGTCCCAGTAATGTATTTTTGGTGTTGCTTCAATTGCCCGGAGGGGGGGAGTCCTCCTCCTAAAATATTCTTCCAGGCCAATTTCTTCAAGACTTTTCCCTGCACTTTCTTCATATTTTTATAGTTTCATGACTTAAGTTTGAATCTTTAATACAGTAAGAATCTATCTTAGTGGTGAGAGATGTGGGTCCAGTTTCAGTCTTCTACAGGTTGCCAGCCAGTTCACCCAACACCATTTGTTAAATAGGGAATCTTTTTGCCACTGAATGTTTTTGATTGGCTTATTGAAGATCAAATAGCGGTAAGTAGCTGGGTTCATCTCTTGGTTCTCTATTCTGTTCTACACATCTACCTCTTTGTTTTTGTGCCAGTACCATGCTGTTTTGATCACTCTCAATTTATAGTATAGTCTGAGGTCTGGTGGTGTGATTCCTCCTGCTTTGTTTTTATTTCTGAGTAATGTCTTGGCTACTCGAGGGTTTTTTCTGATTACATATAAAAAGAAGCATTATTTTTTCAAGGCCTTCAAAGTATGACTGGTGCTTTAATAGGGATTGTATTAAAATTATATATTGCTTTGGGTAGTATGAACATTTTAACAATGTTGATTCTTCCCAGCCATGAGCATGGCATGTTTTTCCATTTGTTAACATCTTCAGCTATTTCACTTTATAGAATCTTTCACGTTCTTTGGAAAACAACATTTAAAAAAAATTTTAGTTTGGAGTAAGAGAAGTCTGACAGTTAGGTTTGTGAACACATCCTATAAGAAGTGCTACGTTCCTCAGTGCCGACCGTCACTATGGTCACCATGAAGTGCTCCCCTTGGGCAGCTGGTAACCATAGTGATGTCTAGCAATGAGTTAAGTACCACTTTTTTCTAGGATGAGTGCACAAACTTAATTGTATGATGACAGCTCAGATGGCCACTCCAGAAAGAGTTCCAAAATTGCTTTGAAGGGTGGACTAGGTGCTGGCATTGTTGCATAGCTTCCCAAGGGCGGTACTTCAAAGGTGACTGTGGCGATAGTCAGCAAGTCACACTCCTAGCACTTTTTCAAGGATCAGTTTGAGAACTTAATTGTGTGACCTTGTAAACAAAAATTACTTCTTAAAAGCCAGTTACCCTTTGTAGGTGGTGGGGGGAAGAGCTTGTGCATGATGCCCAGAGGCAGCTCTAATCATGATCTTCACCACATCCATCTTTTGCATTGTGATCTGTATAACAACTTGTTTCTACAGGATAACTGATGCTGATGGATGGATGATGCAGGGATGATGGGGGCTGTGATCTGAGCAGTAACCGTGTGATTGTAGCCTGACATTTGAGCTACATCAGTCAACATGTGGAGCCTCTGTTTCCTCACAAGCATGGGCCTAGATTTTGTGAAGTGGGAATTCATTTTCCTTGTAGTATACCTAACCCTCTCTCGATTTCAGTGTGTGGCCAGCAAAAGAGATTTTTTTATCCCCATGATTTGTGCCTTCTTAGGTATTTGTGGCTAATATTTTGCTGTTTTAATGTGAATGACTCTTGGGAAGTGCATGGAGATGGTTCCCATGTGTTTTCCTCCCCAAATATCCATATTCCTCTACTGTGTGAACCTTACAGCTGTTTGCTTGGCAGATTCTTTTTCAATGCTTCATCCTGAAAGGATGCCAGGGGAAAAACTTTTGCCAGAGAACATCTTATAAAAGTTCTTCTTCTCACTCCAAATGAAATTCATTAAAGTAAAAAGTCAGTACATAGATGTATTTTATTCTAGTCTTCTAATCTTTTGTATATCTTCATTATTTTTATATATTTTGCCTTTTGATGGAGGAGGAGATAAAAACAGCTTCATAATTGTGACAGAATACAAGCTCACTATCCTAATATTGTACCACTGGTGGGTTCCTAAGGGACATAGGCCAGCCTACTTGGATGAACATCAGTTTTCACATCTGTAAATTTTATGAGTATTGAGTATCCTGACTTCTTCATCTGAGTATACTTCCTCCTCTATAATGAGTGAATCTTAGATTGTAATAGAATACAGAATATTCTGGTTAGGTAAAACTTATTTATTCAATATCAAATATTTAGATACTTGACAGTATACAAAATAATCACTTGAGTTTTAATTTTATGTAGCTACTTAAACATTGCCATATGCTTTAAGTGAAGGCTCTGAAATCTGATTTGTTCACTAACTATATACTTAGAGACATTTTATTCTCACAGGACCCATGCGTCTCCTAGGCTACTCTTTCCTGTACATTTCAGTGTGTGTTGCCCACTGATCACATCCCAAGGCTTTGGAATGAGATGTCGCATAGATAAATAAGCACATGGAAAAAAGTGCCCCATATGCCTGTTATGTGTCTGTGTTAGTTTGTGAGGGCTGCTGTGATAAGGACCCAGAAACTGGATGTCTTGAACAACACAAATTTATTCTCTCACAATTTGGAGCCAGAAGTCTGAGGTCAAGTGTCAAGGCCTCTCTCTCCTTGGCTCGTAGATGGCCTCTTCTTGCTATGACTCTTCACATTGTTTTCGCTCCACTGTGTGTCTCTGCATCCTGCCCCACAAATAACTCTTTTGTGGGGCTCTCACCCTCAGGACCCCTATCCACCTGCTCTGATCACTCCAGGACCAGGTTCCAGACAACTAGGAGTGGCCGCCATGCCCACTGGGCCCTGACATTATCCACACTAGCCAGTCCTCAGCCTGCCCAACTGCCCTGCCTGCTCCTTCAGCAGAGCGACAGTGAGGGCTCACACCCAAGATTCCCTCCCTTCTCTGCCTTGGGACTGACTTGGGCTTTCTTGGCTCCCCTAGACCCAACCCCATGTGTAGTGTGCCTCTACCCCTGGGTCTGTGAGTAACAAACTATCTTTTCAAAGACATCATCTCTTAATGTGCTCCCCTCTCTCTGCATCAGATTTTCTATGAATACACTATGTTTTAGAACACACTACCCTAGACACTACAGCATAGTCCCACAGTCCACGGCCTTGAAGGAAAACCACAGCAGCATCCACTTAGCTTTGTTCTCATCTCTGAGGGGACTGAGCCTTTGGGGAGGGCCCCATGCCTCCGCTTCTGCCTCCTCTGCTGATCCTTCCCAGGTTCCTCCAAGGATTTCCAGGCTCCCTCTCCTGCCCCCCCCACCCCCATCCCAGCCTTTGCATCTGTGGCTGTTGTAAAACCAGTTGTGTTGTGGGTGCCTGGATATGTTCAGGTTTTCTCTGCTTACTGAAGGCAGGCACTGCATCTTTTCATACACCAGATGCGAGGGGCCAGCAATGGTGCCCAGGGTGTAGGGAAGCTGTGGCACCCCCTGCAGCCATTCCCCAGAGATGTAGAAACACACAGATTGAGAATTAAGGGATGACAAAGAAAGAGATTTTATAGCTAAAATATCATAAGGTCAGTCTTGAATGAAATTTTATTTTCCCAGGATCCTGTTCCCATTGTAATACATCTTGGTATTTCAAATAAACACAATGGGTCTTAAGTAAACAGAGAAGATTATGGTGCCATTTAAATTCTCTCACCTTGTGTTTACTTAGGATTAGTAATCACACATGCAGCATATAAAAGATCACGTACTGTATTCCCATGAGCTTAAATAAGAAAGACCTAAGTGTGGATTTGTATGCTGCAATTTTCCCTCCAATGAAGAGAAGCGATGTTTAAATCTCCTAATTGTGGTTACCCATTTAAAGGCTGAGTCTGAGACCCAAGGAACCTTAGAGCAAGGACGTCTGTCGGGAGCTGGGGCCCAAAGCTCATTATATGGAGTCAAAGTCAGCACCTGGAGGGGTCAGATGACTCCTTCAGTTAGAGAGAAATGTGACAGCATGTATATAGAGACAAACCTCTGAGTAAACATTTAAAAAATTTAAATCAGTGAATTATTTTGCCTATAAAAGTGCCAAAGATTTAGCTGCTTACTGATATCCAAATGTTTTGGCACTTGGAGGATACATTTTGAGTGGATGAAAATTGAATTTATCTGCATAGAATTTAGTTGGGTAACTGTCATCTAATTTTCTACGTGTCTTTGGTTATGCTAATGTTTGATAAACATGGCACTAATAATTATGATTTGATTTAATAAAATATATGCATATTCAAAATGAAATGTTAACGTTATGGTATTTTGCAAGCTACTTTCCTAAATAGATGTTCCCTAGTGGGAATTATTATTCATTTCAGTTCTATGTCAAATTACTTTATAACAGTCTCTCTACAGTTCTGATTTAGAAGTGGTGCTTTTTAAAAAAAAATAGAAAGGGTTCTAAGAAGTTTTGATTTCTCATCTTCCTTTTCAGTTTTTTCTCTTTTTCCTTCACCCCACTCTTCCCTCTGCTCTCATTCCTCAGCCTCATCGCCTTTCCCCTTGTTCTTGTTCTTCTCACAGACCTGAGCCAGAAGGTTAATCATCAACGTTCCACACACCCAGCCCATCATACACTAATGCTTTGCACAGCTGACTTGGCATCTACCCCCATAAGAGAACAAGATAGTCAACATTTGGTTCTTCTCAGGAGTAGTCTCCCGGTGTTAGGGTTTCTAAATTTAGCAAATTAAAGTAAGGAACGCTCAGTTCCATCAAAATTTTATACAATCAGTGGATTAACTTTTTGCATATCTAGCTACCATGGGGTGTGTGGGATATACTGATACTAAACACTCCTCTTAGTTCTCTGCAACTTACATACTACACATAACTCAGCATCTGTTATTTTATCTGGCAACTCTACAAGGCAAAAGAATTGATTCAAGAAATAGGCAGACCCAGCTTGAATTGCTGTGGTTTAGATTGTGAGTGTGTTTTGGCCACCCCTCTGGGAATGTCCCCTTGGCAACACAGGGTGCTGGTGTGTACGTCACAGCCTGAGGTCCAGCACCACGGGCAGTCAGGTAGCTACCTGCTCTCCACTAAGGTCCTTGGGGATCCTAATGCCTTCCTTTCAGAGAGAAATTTCTCCTCTCCCAAAAGTTGTATAGAGCTTGATAGCTGTATAGGTTAGATACTGAGACAGTTCTGCCAACAATATTTTCTGATTACTTCTTCTCTCATGTCTTGAGCTGAGTAAAAAGTGTAAATTAGAAACAGTCTGTGGACCCTTACAGTTAGCTGGGCTAAGTTTCATGAGCAGAAGATTTAAGGCAGTTTAAAGATGTGCTATAAATTCTAGTGGGAATTAATTTTTATTAAACTCTAGTTTTGGTCTCATTTCATAGCTCAGCTTCAAGAGCAAATAAAGACAATAAAGGATTTAAACTTAAGTAATTTTCTGCAATTAAAGTCTTCTGGAATTTTAAAAAGCCCAGTTATACTGACATTTGCCAAATATAAATGTATTTTCCATCAGCCTGGCCAAGAGGAGCTGGATTGGTCATCAGAGTCTCAAGGAGCTGATGGTAATTCTGCAGTCACCACCTCGGGAATCCAGGGTACTAGGACTGGTCCTTTCAGTGATGGTAGCACAAAGGGCCACCTTCTTCCAGGGGTCTTGCATGTTCAAAAATCTATATAGCCCTGTGGGGTTTTGCACGTGCTCAAAAGTAGGGCACTGGGACAGGGCTATGCGGTTCTGCACAGCATGGTGGTGACGTTGAGGAGAGCGCAGCTATCTGGGTGGCATTCTTGTGCTCTAGCCATGTGATGCCCATATCTAGCTGTGTGCCAGATGCTTTCAGGCCACGTTTATGGGGCGTCGCGCTCAAGGAAGGGGCTGCAGAGAGGCAGATTCAAGGTTGGAAATCCCTACTTAGCCCCAAATTCAATTTCGTTTAGAAAGGTTTAGAAAAACTTTCCATCACACTAAGTATTTTTTCACATGTCAATTATAGCTTCGATACTAATCGTGATAACAGAGCCCGCTCTCCAGGACGCGGCACACACAGACCCTGGGCTGGTGTTGTGCTGACCTCACGGGCACTCTCACTCACTGATGAATGTGCAGAACCCCTCTGTGCGAAGGGACCTGCCTCAGACCACATGGCTAGTGACAGGCAGAGGGGGGACCCAGTGTCTCCTGCTCCCTAATCTGATGCCACCAGGCATTCCTGTGATGTCTGCAAGATCCACTTACATTCAGTTCCCACAACGTCTGCCTAACAATCCCCAGAATATCCAGTAGAATGTCTATAAAGTGACCACCCAAAGAATTATAACAAACTGCTCAACATACAGAGGAAGCTCTGTACGGAACGAGGCTTTAGTACGTGTGGCCCAGGTCCAGTCTGTGAAAATTAGGTCAACTTAAGGAGATGGTCAGTGCAGGGAGCTGGTCAGCTATGGACGTTCTACTGTACTAAATTGTAAAATGGTGTCACTCAGAGTGAGAATTGTGTTAGAAATAATTTTAAATTCCTATGAAATGCGTTCTTATATAGGTATTGTTATATAGGAAATGTTCTTAGATAGATTCCTCTTCAAACAAATCCGTGCACCCAAATTGGATGGCTAAAAAACGACACCAGGGCAACAAGTGTGTGCCTTCCCCTCAGTGTGTGTGAGGGCTAGTTAACTTGCCTTACAAAATTCAGCCTCAACAGCGACCCCTAATCTTGGAAGATACCCAGGCAGCTCTGTACAGGACATTATTACAATGCTGGGATTGCACAACGCACAACAACCCAGCAATAGCAGAGTCCTCGAACTGCTCAAGGTGGGGTCAGCACCTGGCTTTGGGGCGTTGCTGCTCCCCCTCCCTCCACGGTAACTAGCTGTGTGACCCCACATGGGTTATTGGACCTCTCTGCCTCAGTATCCACATGTGTAAACTGGGGGTAATAGAATTATCTACCTCTTCAGGTTTTGTGAAAATTTATACACACAAGCACAGAGAACATTATCGTACATATTAACCACCTTGTGTTAATGATCATTAGATTAGATGAGTTAATACAGCTGACAGTCCTCAGAACTGTGGAAATTAGGCCAGCACTATGTAAGATTTACTATTACAGAGATCCTGAGTTGGCTATGGTTTCTTTTAATTTTTTTTTTTTTTGCAGTTTTTGGCCGGGGCCAGGCTTGAACCTGCCACCTCCAGTATATGGGGCCCATGTCCCACTCCTTGAGCCACAGGCGTCACCCTCATTTATGGTTTCTTTAGGTGATGGGAAAGTACTGAAGGAGGCTGGGAAATCTAGTTCCTGAAACTTCAGGTGTATTTGGCTTGCTCTCATGCCCTGGCCCACTGGATGGCAGATCAAGTTCAAATAGATCGTTGGCTAGAAAACTGACCATGGGCTGTTATCCTTGGAGTGGATCTTTTTTTTTTTTATAATTTTATTGAATCATAGTTCTGTACGTTGGTGCAATCATAGGGCAGGATTCATATACATTCAGAAATGTTTTGATCGTACTGTTGCAGATAGCCTTCATGGCATTTTCTTGATCACTATATAAAGACATTGATACTCTACATTGGAGCGGATTTTAAACACTGTTTTGTTGTGTTGCCTTTGCCTTCAGGAGCAAAAGTGGAAGTGGCTTTTATGTGGCTCTCTCAGAAGGTGCCTTTTACTTTTACATAGCTTCTTTCATTGGATTCTCATTCATAAAAATTTCAGCATTAGACATCCTTTTTCACATATGTATGATCTGGAATGAAGAGGTAGAGCATTGCAGAGACAGGACGGCAGGCTCATGGTGAGGAATTACCAAAGGGAGAAAATTTGTGTGCCTAGAAACAGCTTTAAGAAGTGACTTCTGTTCAACACTTCTTTTTCTTATAATGTGAAAAGCACACTGATAGACCAAAGCTGCAGCAGCAGGAAAATGGTGATAGCAAGGAGAACTAGTTTGGAACATGTCTCTCCAGTCCAAAAAGGGTTTGCAGCGTTGGTGGTATAGTGGTGAGCATAGCTGCCTTCCAAAAAGGGTTTGCAATAATGGGAAAGGGAAGAAACCTTAAAGGTCAATCAAAATGGATACATTATTGTGCAGCTTTACACCATGTTTGTTACAAATCTGCTTATTCTGCTCTTTCAGATGACAAAGCACTCGCTTTGACATCTGACGGTAGGGTACTAGTGTGCTGTGGCCCTCCGTGGGCTTGCATGTAAGTGTGTAAAGCCGTCTCTAGACCAGATCCTGTGTATGATAATGAAGAGACAGGAGCAGGTGCTGAAAACCAGATTAGAAGAAAAATCTGAATACCGTAAACAAAGGCCGTAATAAAACAAGCTTTGCATTCTTGGTGTCCTCTGGGGCAATGTCACAGACCTGGTATGAAACTGGATCCTCCAAATGACAGATGATATTGAGGATCTTGGGTGGCAAATAGAAATGATATCATGAACATCATTTGCTATTTGGGATCATTCAATCTGGTGTGTTTACTACTATGTTACATCATAAAATAATGATATAAAATTCCAGTTGGTAAGTAGCAAAGCTGAGATTTGTAAGCCATCCAGATGAGCCCAAGGGGTTTGTTCTTATAATGCAGTGCTGATTTTGCCCCTGCTCCCTGCAGGCTGAGACCTGGGAGAGGCCGGTCCAGGCCTGTGGATGTAAGGGCAGAAGACACGTTGCCATGAGAACTTTCATGGTGTCAGCACACTGGAACTGGGTAGCAAGCAGGGCCTCCTACAACAATTTAAAATGAACTAAGTTTTGGAGTTTTAATGGTGCTATTTATTCTGTCTTCATCAGCCTTATTAGACTCAATTCCTTGAACTGTAATTTTCTTTCTTTCTTTTTTTTTTTTGCAGTTTTGGCTGGGGCTGGGCTTGTACCCACCACCCCCCATATATGGGGCTGGTGCCCTACTCCTTGAGCCACAGGAGCCACCCTAAACTGTAACTACCTAACTTTCTTTTTCTTTCTTTCTTTCTTTCTTTCTTTCTTTCTTTCTTTCTTTCTTTCTTTCTTTCTTTCTTTCTTTCTTTCTTTCTTTCTTTCTTTCTTTCTTTCTTTCTTTCCTTCTTTCTGTCTTTCTCTCTCTCTGTCTCTCTCTCTCTCTCCTTCCTTTCTTTTTCTTTCTTTCTTTCTTTTTTTCTCTCTCTCCTCTCTTTCTCTCTTTTCCTTTTTTTGAGACAGAGTCTCATTATGTTGCCCTAGGTATAGTGCGGTGGTGTCACACCTCACAGCAACCTCAAACTCTTGGGCTTAAGCGATTCTCTTGGGTCAGAGCTCACAGGAACCTTAGACTCCTGGGCCCAAT
>CAUYON010161547.1:0-18140 GCA_963573935.1 Arctocebus calabarensis | reverse complement strand
GTGGCTCTCGCCTGTAATCCTGGCACTCTGGGAGGCCGAGGTGGGTCGATTACTTGAGCTCTCATGAGTTTAAGACCAGCCTGAGCAACAGCAAGACCCTGTCTCTACTAAAAATAGAAAAACTGAGGCAAGAAGATCACTTGAGCTCGAGTTGGAGGTTGCTGTGAGCTATGATGCCATGGCACTCTACCCAGGGCAACAAATTGAGACCCTGTCTCAATAAAAAAAAAAAAAAGTTTGAAAGATTGTTACTATCCTTATGTAAGCAGTTGGGAGGAGGAAAAATATAACTTTATTACATTGGAGAATACAGGCATATTTCCTTTGTTTTCTTTAAAACAGTAAGCTTAAAATGATGAATTTTTATATTTTTAATTTGAAAATTGAGTAAATATTATTCATAAAAAAAAAAGAAGGGTACAGGCAAAACTTACTAAATGCAGAATAGAAATCTCTTCATACAATAACTAAGAAAATGCCATGAAGGCTATGTTGAACAGTTTGATGAGAACATTTCACATTGTATATGAAACCAGCACATTGTACCCCTTGATTGCACTAATGTATGCAGCTATGATTTAATAAAAAATAAATAAATAAAATAATTATGTCCCATTTGTTTATTTTTGTTGTTGTTGCAATTGCCATGGAAGTCTTCCTCATAAAGTCTTTCCCCAGGCTGATAGCTTCAAATGTTTTCCCCACACCTTTATTCCAGGATTTTTATTGTTTCATGCCTTAGATTTAGGTCTTTTATCCATCTCAAATCAATTTTTGTGAGTGGAGAAAGTTGTGGGTCCAGTTTCAGTCTGTTACATGTGGATATCCAGTTTTCTCAGCACCATTTATTGAATAGGGATTCTTTACCCCAGTGTATGTTCTTGTTTGGTTTATCAAAGAATAGGTGGCTAGAAGATGTTAGTTTCATCTCCTGGTTTTCTAGTCAGTTCCAGATATCTATGTCTCTACTTTTGTGCCAATACCATGCTCTTTTGATCACTATGGACTTGTAGTACAGCCTAAAGTCTGGTAGGCTGATGCTCTCAGCTTTGTTTTTATTACTAAGACTTGCCTTTACTATATGGGATATTTTCCGGTTCCATAAAAACATAAAATTATTTTTTCCAAGTCTTAAAAGTACAATGTTGGTATTTTAGGGATGGCATTGAATCTATAGATTGCTTTAGGAGGTATAGACATTTTAACAATGTTGCTTCTTCCCAGCAATGAGCATGGTATGTTCTTCCATTTGTTAATATCTTCTGCTATTTCTTTTCTTAGGGTTTTGTAATTTTCTTTAGAGAGGTTCTTCACTTCTTTTTTTTTTTTTTTTGGAGACAGAGCCTCAAGCTGTCGCCCTGGAGAGAGAGCTGTGGCATTACAGCTCACAGCAACCTCCAATTCCTGGGCTCAAGTTGAGTATCCTGACTCCACCTCCCAAGTAGCTGGGACTACAGGCGCCACACGCCCAGCCACTTTTTGGTTGCAGCCGTCATTGTTGTTTGACGGCCCGGGCTGGATTCGAACCCGCCAGCTCAACTGTACATGGCTGGCGCCTTAGCTCATTGAGCCACAGGTGCTAAACCTCTTCACCTCTTTTGTTACATATATTCCTAGGTATTTCATTTTCTTTGAAGCTACTGAGAAGGGAATTGTGTCCTTGATTAGCTTCTCATTTTGGCTGTTATTGGTATATACAAAGGCTACTGATTTGTGGACATTGACTTTATATCCTGAGACATTACTATATTTTTTGATCACTTCCAGGAGTCTTGGGGTTGGATCTTTGGGGTTCTCTAAGTATAAGATCATATTGTGAGCAAAGAGGAAGAGTTTCACTTCCTCTGCCCCCATTTGGATGCCCTTTATTACCTTCTCTTGCCTAATTGTATTGGCTAGAACTTCCAGCACTATGTTGAGTAGTAGTGGTGATAGAAAACAAGCTTGTCTGGACCCAGTTCTAAGTGGAAAAGCTTCCAGTTTTACTCCATTCAGTATAATATTAGTTATGGGTTTGTCATAGATGGCTTCGATCAGTTTACGAAATGTGCTACCAATGCCTACAAGCCTCAGAGTTCTAATTAGAAAAGGATATTGAATTTCATTGAATGCTTTTTCTGCATCAATTGAGAGGATCATATGGTCTTTGTTTTTACTTCTGTTATGAATTACATTTATGTACTTGTATGTGTTAAACCAGCCTTGCATCCCTGGACGACACCTACTTGATTGTGATGTATAATTCTTTTAATGTGTAGCTGTAATTTATTCGCTAGGATTTTGAGAATTTTTGGATTTATTTTTTTGGTTTGAAGTATTCCTTTTTAGTTAGGTCATTTCCTGGTTTTGGTTTTAGTGTGGTGATTGCTTCATAGAAGTGTAGAAGATTAAGAAGGATAATTATCTTTAGAAGTAGTCCTAATTCAAATCTCTAGGTCAACATTAACAGAGTAATGTGCTTTATTACCAGTGACCTTTTCTATGTTGCTGCAATTTATTATTGCTTTTCACTTTCTCTTTTTACTCTTAAGTTTTTTCATTGCTTTGCTTTTCAAGCTCTTTTCCTTTGTGGTTCTATTCCCATCCCCCCCTTTTTATCATTGACACGTTTCTAACTGCCAATATTTTTAGTTGTGCTTGTGAAGTTATAGATTTTGCTGACCCTGGTTTAAAAAAATTCTTTTGTGAAACATTTTCTTTTAAAATATCAAGCAAGGCCTCCTTTTTCCTAATGACTCAGATGGAAAAGCATTCTTCCCTCCACAATGAGAGAAGTCTGATTGATCCCTATTTGACCTTTTCTGAAATAAGGCAATGTTTAGTTTAGTTCTGCTTTGTAGAAGGCACCAATCTAATAACATCTACTTCAAATTCACTAAAACTTGCTTCCTTTTAAAAACTATTTAATATTTCTTACTAAGAGATGCATGTTTGTGTGCTATTTGAAATACAAATTTGTTATGATATAATTTAGAGTTTCAAAATACACTCTCCACAATGTGCTCTCTAAAAATACAATCTTAAAATTGTATAAAATTTGATTTTTGAGACAGGGACTCACTTTGTCATTCTTTGGCCTACCCTGGGTTATTTATCTTTTTTGTTGAATTATGAGTCCTATATATTTCGAACATAAGTCTATTATCATATATATGATTTTCAGATTCCCCCTTTCTGTGTGGGTTAACTTTTCATTTTCTTGGTGGTTTCCTTTGAAGCACAAAAATTCTGGTGTCCAATTAATCTATTCTTTTGCTTATGCTTTTGGTGTCACTTTTAAGAAATAATTGCCTAATCCAAGGTCATAAAAATTTATACTTATATTTTCAAGTTTTATTTTAGCTTTTCTATTTAGGTCTTTGATCATTTTGATTAAATTTTTATATATGGTGTGAGGTAGAAATACAACTTAATTCTTTTTCATGTGACTATCCAGTCTCAGAACCACATGCTAAAAAAAAAAGTTTCCACTGAATTAGTGGAAAAGTCAATTGATCATAAATGTGAGGTTTCATTAATAAACTCTAAATTCTATTCCATTTATATCCAATACCACAATGTGTTAATGATTGGAGATTTGTAGTTTTAAAATTGTGAAGTGTGAGTCTTAATATTTTTCAAGATAACTCATTGTGTAAGTTCCTTGAATTTTTATTAATGTATAATTTTTAAGTTCAACTTTTCCATTTCTGTAAAGAAGCTGAGTCTATAGATATATTTAGGGAGTTCTGATTCATGATGTCACCATAGAAGGTCTTTACACTTAAGTCTTTAATTTTATTCAACGTTTTTATTGAACATTATACTAAAACATTAATTATTGATATAAGATCATGCAGTGAATAACCACAAAATTCTCCTAACCCCTTTTTGCTCATCATTAAACCATCCATTGTTGCTAGATCTTTTAGTGTCAACTTATGACACATAATTACATAATTCTTTGTATAAATTTCCAAAGAAATATGAATTGGCTCTTGAAATCAGTTATAAAATATGTTATTGAATTTTAGATCGTTACTTAAGCTGACGTGATTAAAAACAATGGCTCAAGTTAATCATATAAATATCTGAGAAAATTACTCTTTATATAATTTTAATTGTAAATTATGGGAATTATCAAACAAGCTCCATTATATTTTGGTGATATTTTAGGCTAGATTTCTTCTGGGCAAGGAATTGCTTTTTATATATAGAACACTTGTAGTTTTTCATTTGTCACTATGAAAGTTTTGAGACTATTAAGGATTATAATTTCACCTCCAAGAAACAATTGACAGCAAGTTTCAACTTGCTCAGCTCTCAGTTTTGCTGGGAGGTTTCATTTGTTTCCATCGGTGCAGCTTTTAAGTTTTTTGATTTTGTGCGTATGTGTATAAAACTTTCATAATCTATGTATTTAACATATCACCTAAACTAAGCCTTTCTATATTTTCCTCATATCACTACATATGTAAGAATACTTTTTTTTTAACTTTTTTTAGTTTATTTTGTTCATAATGTAATTTTTCAATATTTTTTCATGAAAAAATCTTAATTTGTTCTAGCTTTTAGATACTAAGTTTTGTAACACAAGTGACAGGGCACCACCTTAAACAGAGGCCTTCAGTGACATAGCAAACCACTGATTATAAAAATATTGAAATTGTAATCCAACACTGATACTGTAGGACTACCACTAGCATCAACATTGAGATATTTTTAAAGCATACTAATAAAGACTAAATATCTTAAACTTATATTTCTGTTTTTGAAATGAAGGATCTTCAGGTGAAAAATAGTTTTTTGTTTTATTTTCCAAGAATATTTCCAACAATCTTACACTAACAAGTCTCAATATAATGGTTCATAGCTTCACATATGTTTATTCTGCAGACTCTAGCCAACCTTTACGCAGAACGTTTACCTTGGGAATAAAATTCATTTCTACTTTTCCCTAAGTTGAAAGAAGCTTGTATTGCTGAATAAATTATCACTATATATTCATGAATCAGGCACTAATTATGATATATCTTATGATCTGCGTAATTGAGCCTCTCCGAAATCAATGTTGATACTTAATCACTATTGTGGTGGTGGTAAGAGGTGAGACCTTTTTAGAAAATGATATGTGGGTTCTACCCTCCTGAATGGGAAGAATGCCATTATGACAGAAGATTCAGAATTGTCTAGCCCTTTCTCTCCTCCTGTGACATGAAGACACAGCAGAGAAGAGCCCTATCAGAAGCAGAGAGGCCTTACCAGATACATAATCTATTGGCATCTTGAACTTGGATTTCCCAGTCTCAAACTAAAATTTCTCTTCTAAATTATTCAGTATAAGGTGTTTTCCTTTGTGCTGCTATAAAAAAAATCATTGTTGCTATCTGCATATTTCAGTTTTTTTAAATTTTATTAAATCATAATTGTGTACATTGGTGCAATCATAGGGCAGAATGTGCTTCATATACAATCAGAAATATTTTGATCGTGCTGTTAGAGATAGCCTTCATGGCATTTTCTTGATCACTATAAAGACATTGATACTCTACATTTAACAAGTTTCACCAGTACCCTGCTAAGATGCACCGTAGGTGTGATCCCACTAATTGCCCTCCCTCCACCCATCCTTCCCTCTCCCCTCCCCTCCCTTTCTCTTTTCCCTGTATTCTTGTGCTATAATTGGGTTTTAGCCTTCATATGGAAGGTATAAATTAGCTTCATATTAGGGCTGAGTACATTGGATACTTTTTCTTCCATTCTTGAGATACTTTGCTAAGAAGAATATGTTCCAGCTCCATCCATGTAAACACAAGAGGTGCATATTTCAGTTTTTGGTTGGGCTGGGTTTGAACTCACCACCTCTGCCATATGGGGCTAGCGCCCTACTCCATTGAGCCACAGGCACTGCCCCATCTCCATATTTAAAATATCAATATTTGCCAGTTTTGCATGGTATATTAGGCATCTAAACTTTTTCTCCTGTTCAGAAACATCCACCCCTTTTTTTCCCTGATAGCAGCCTTCAAATTTTACTTTGGCAACTACCCTCACCTCTTCCCAACCCATGGAATAGATACAGGAATTATTTTATTTTCTTTTGGGAATGGGAATAGGATACTTGTCAACCTTTATTCCTATAGCCATAGTGTTTTTTTTGTTTGTTTGTTTTTAGTTCAGGAAAGAATGGAATAGATTTTTGAGGTTATACCATGGATTAAAAAACGGAATATTAGAGCTCTTTTTTGGAGCATGTTTTGAAAATAATTACATTAGATTGTTTCTTTTCTAGGGTTCACTATGACTACAGAAATTTTAGTAAAAGCCTAGAAATATGACATCTTCTATTCTAGAAATAGAGGACAACTTACAAGTGCATTTTTTGTCACCTCTAAATGGAAAACACATATCTTTGAGGTGTCTGTACTTCTATCTAAATGTGAAGTTTTAAAAATCACTTTAAAATATTTTTAGGCAAGTACCCTGTTTGAGTTTTAGTACAGAATTTTTGTAACTTATTTACTAGCTCACAGAGAATTTCATCTTTGCAATTAATACTTTGTGAACTCAAATCCTATTACTTTAGATGGTATTGTAGCCCAAGAAAAGAGTAAATATTAGAAATTCATTTAGCTCATGGACTTTATACTATCACTTGATATTAAATCCAGCTTTGTTAAAACAGCATCTAATCGATTTTAAATGACCCCAATATCAATGTCAACAACTTTTCCTCATAGATTATTTCTCACATGCCTTTATCTCTGAACACGCTCGCAATTTGGCTCCCAATTTAGTGGAATTATGTTTTCCTCTACTCTAGTTTTTTAAAAGGGTTTTTATTTCCTCTTGCAAGATTTTCTTCACTTATTTTCTCTCAAACACCAAGGGACATTTTCATATAGGAAAAGTCATCAAATACCTAAATCGAAAGCCATTTAAACTATTGTTGATGTCTTTTAGGTGATGTAAGATATTCAGAAATTTCACTGCTAGTTCATACCTCTGAGACAAAGCTGAGCAGCATGCATAGAAATTAGACCATAGGTCCTTGTGTTACACAAAATAGCCTGAATACTAGACATTTTACTAAAGTCTATTTTTGTGCAATGACCTATTGCCTTGATGTCTTTCTAGTCAAAAGGCTATAAAAAGGAGTGTTAAAGTTTTAGAATTTTATGTATTAAACTTAATTTCTTATACATTTCAATACTATGCACAAATAATTTAATCAGACATTTAACTTAGTGTATCCTGATCCTCCATCTTAATTTTAGTCCAGAGTTTTTCCCTGATAGTTTGTTTATAATAATCAGGGTTTATATTTATATGAAAATTTAATTTTCCTTTAGCCCTACTTTTAAGCCTCTTTAAAGAAATAATCTTCTCTAGAAGTTGGTATTTATTTGGGACTTAGTTTGACCTGGCATTGCTAATAATTTCCTCTTAATTTCTGTTGCAACTTTGAAAACACTTCTCACAGACATCACTTGGCCATATGCTTTCTGATGAATCTGTATTTTTAACTTTTTTGTTTGGATCATTTTAAGATTTATATTTCCATTAGATGATCTAATTCCCTAATACCCAGTTGTGAATTCACCTTTGAAAAGAGATCTCTCTACTACCACATAAGTGATCTGTACCAGATCTTCTATTTTCAGGAAGTAGGTTCAAGGGAAGCCAGACCAATTAGGAATTTATTGCAAGAGTCTGAGAAAAGTGAGGGTGGCTTGGGCTACATTGTTAATGGAATTGAGAAAAAATGAGTAAATCTGAGATATACCTTAAAAATTTATACTGTGAGATTAACAGAATGGATATAGCTGAAAAGGGAATCAAGATTAACTCTATGCTTTTAATTACTTTTGTAGATGATTTTTGTCATTTGTTGAAGTGTAGAAAAGCCAGATGGAAAAATTGGTGTGAAAGGAAATTAAGATATTATATAGTGATAATTTGATGGAGACAGATTTTAGTTGTCCTAATGGAATAGAAATTAAGATTTATAAATTGCAATTAATAGGTCTGGTTTACAGTTATAAATTGAGTAGTCAATAGTTTTTACGATTGAGAGTAGTTTTTTCCTAAGAAAAGTGGATAGCCAGAGAAGAGATGGTATCCAGGACCTGTCCTTTATTGGTACTTAAAATTTGGAGTAGATCAATAAGATTGTAGCAAAGGAAAGAGAAAATGAGAAAGCAAGGAAGAATTATCATGAATGATAGTCAGCAAGTGAAAAGCAGAAAGTATTTCCAAAAAGCAAATTTTCATTGTGTATAAGCATAGAGATCAAGGAAGGTTAGAATGGAAGAGTACACTTGGGTGGGCATTTTTGGAGTTAGTATTAACTTCATGAGAGCTGAGGGTTAAAAGTTTAGTTACATATTGGAAGTAGAACTAGGATAACATTGAAGTCATTGTCACTATACAAAGATTGGTGAAAAGATTTGTATATGTGATCATTCAAATTATGTACAATGCATTCTTTTCAGTATCCCAATGTTGATTTGATGTTTAGAGTTACTCTGAAGGCAGAACTGATGTCATTCTGATTTCTGGAATAGCAAATTTTGATGAATTGGACTTTGATATCATAACATTTGACCTGCATTAGGCAGTATTGGAAAAATAGCTCAGCAAAGCATCATGTTAGTTACGTAGGTATCAGTGACATAGACTAGTTCCTTGTATTTAAAGACGATGGGCTGAATAGCATCCATATTCTGTAATCTATGGAAACCTAATATATTCCATAACATTCCAATAAGTTCCCAGATACTTGTAATTACATGGTACAGTCTAGCTGTAAGATAATTTTCTTACTGGCATGACTTTACCTTCTTTAGTGTTGTTTTACTACTTAGGAATATCTGGAACTGAGCTCTTCATGTATATTTTTCAATTTTTGTACTCCTAAACCACTCACAATGTATTTGTCATATTTTCTCATGAAGATAGGATGTCATTTTAATTATTGTATGTACCATTGTAAAAGACAACTTAAAGTGATCCCTGTCTCCCTCAACACACAATTGTCCTTCAAAAACTCTGGGCTATTTCTACCTCATGGTCTTTGAAATCCGATCTTCTTTTTGGAACATGATTTCTCCAGATGTGTGCATTTTCATCCTTATTTCATCAATGACTCTGCTAAAATACCCCATCATAGACGCTGTCCATGACCATCTTGTCTGAAATAGCTTCCTTATCCTGCACTTTGTTTCCATACCATGACTTATTTCTACTTGTAATATTTTCCTCACTTGGCATTGTTTACTTGTATTTCCCCATCATGTTTTCCTAAGATGAAGCTGAAAAAGTAGGAACTTAATTTGTTTCCTTCATTGCTGTATTTCTATCACCCATGGTGGGGCCTCTTCTAACATTGGTGTAAACAGTGGTGAAGAATGAATAAACATGTCTCGAACTCAGATTTATACATAAACTAGAGATGATACCTGTTTAAGTCACAAAGGTTTTCAGTGTCAAATGATATACATGACACTTCATCATGTGCTTTGATAGCTGCCAGTTTTGATGTAGATGTAGTGTCTTTTTATATATATTTTCAGTTGTAGAATATTTGCTATCAGAATAGTTACTATCACATATTCTATACATCTGAGGGATCCTAGCCTCATTAATTTGAGTATCTGAAGTCAATCTTTATTTTAATATCTTAGTGGAGAGTATGAAGATTGTTGAAGAGTACCCAGCCATTGTCAATACCATGTCATATGACATAGTTGGATACTTTCTGGACAGCCTTCATATATGTTTTGCTTAGATTCTAATATCTTTTGGTATTGTTTTTACTGGGCATTTGTTTTTGAATGTTATGAAATACTTGGCCGTATATTGTATAATTAGTACAAAGGTGAGATGACTCTTTCACAGTAAAAGTACAATAAATTAGTCATAAAGAATGTGTTATGTTATCACCCATAATCATACCATTGATTCTGAGACACTAAGATGAGTGTAAGAAGTAAGAATTGGAAATTTTTTTCCTTTTGGTAGGAATATTTTGAGTATCTATTATGTTATTCTGAAGTAGCAACTTAAGAAAATTTTAAAAGGCATCATTTATTTAACTTTAAATTTTTTTGTCTTCATTTTTCTTATTTAGAGCACTCTGGAATATTTTGTTCTCCATAGCTACAGTAATAATAAGGACATATTCACTGAATTTATTCATTAGGGGGATGTGTTTACTATATGTTGATGGGAAGTTGTCTAAATATTTGGTGATAGGAGAGAGAATCTTAGCTACTGGTTCTGGTCTATTCCTTATTTGGAGCTCAGGTATAAAACTGATTTGTCATTTCCTTATAAGCTACACCCCCTAATTTTTACCACCCATCCTTTCACTAGATACTGCCACATTGTTGACTTGGAGAGAGTCTCATTTCCTAATATTTTCTGGAAAAAAAAAAAACTAATACTGGAGTGTCAGCCCTTCAAATGCAGAAACGATCTACATAAATCTAGAGGTGAACCTTGCCGCAGTGGAGAGTTCAATTTTCATACCCTGATCTTTACTAAAGCATGTTCTTTTACATAAATCAAATTTTATTAGTTTATTATGGTTATACACAGTGTAATGTTTAACTTTTTACTGGTAAATTTATACATTGATTTTTCAGTTCATCTTAATCATAAAAAAATTCAACACAGTAATGCTAATCTTTTCATTAACTACATAAGCAAAAATCCCCAAATGTCTGTGATTGAATCTATACTTGGTGATTCTGATGTGATATGAATATTTCATTCAATCTTTTGTGATGCTGGATCACAATGCTCCCACAAGGACAATGGTTTGCCTTGTTGTGGGAATATTAAACACCAGCACCATTCTCATGCATGATGTCATGTGAAACTAAACAATTGTGATGTATCATCTAACTTAGTCATCTGTGACTAAATGTTCTAATATCAAATAATTCTGAAGAAAATAAAGATGACTCTTCTACAAAGTAGTTTTTAATATTTGTTAAATATCTTAGTTTATAAAACTTGCATGTGTGTGCGTACATATACAGGATGGCTATAAAGTTTGCACACTACTTTAAATTTCACATTAACTTTATGGCCACCGTCTATATAGGCACCCACATGGGGGTTGTCTGGAAAATATCCAGCCACATATCACATGAAAATTGTTAGCAACGTATGGATACTTTCCACACAACCCTCATATATGTATGTTTGTATTTATCTAGAATCTTATTTGTTGCTAGTGAGAACTCCATTGAGAGGGTATTATTTAAGGTAGAAATTACAAAGAAATTTAAGACTAAATCAGTTAAATGTCTTTAAGACCAAGCGGTCACTTAACAGTTGGATAGTAACTCAAGCATATGTTAATACATTTTACATTTGGTGACACTAATATAGAATTCATCTTCAACATATGGCTGTTAATATTTACATGGCTAATGTATAATATTGTCTTATAATATTTAATATTGTCTTATAAATTCCAGCAAGAGTTAATTTTGAGTATAATTCGATAGCAAATAGAAATGATTTGATGGCGTTTAGTATAATATACGAAATATTATGCACTGTTTACATTACAATACTCATAATACACAAGAGACAATCAAAAGTTCTAAGATGAAGTCAAGCTAGTGAATGATTTTTTGTGAACTATGCTGTTAAGCCCAAAATGTCATTTTTGTATGTATCTACAATATCATAGAACACTTATTTTTATTGTGAAGACCTCTTAAAACCCATCTGAATATTTACTGTTTATAAAGTATAGTTTTCATCAAATAAAAACATGGAAATATGAAAGCTGCATTGATATGCAATTTTTTTTTTTTTTTTTGAGACAGAGTCTCACTTTGTTTCCCTTAGTAAAGTGCTATGGTGTCATAGCTCACAGCAACCTCAAACTCTTGGGTGCAAGTGATTGATTTTCTTGCCTTAGCCACCTGAGTAGCTGGGACTACAGGCACCTGCCACAAAGCCCAGCTGTTTTTACAAACGAGGTCTCACTCTGGCTCAGGCTGGTCTTGAAACCATGAGATCGGCAATCTACCCACCTCAGCCTCCCAAGTGCTAGGATTATAGGCATGAGCCACTGGCCCCAGCTGACTTTTTTTTTTTTAATATGTTTGTTACCTCCCCTTTGATAGACACTACTACAACATAGAAGGATACAGATATATAACTATTCTTAAAGTATTTATAATGCAGGTGGACAAACAAGACATAAACATAAATAACATGAGAAAAGGTGAATTATCAAGGCATTTAGGACCCAGACATAAGGCAAACTACCATGGTAAGACACATCTCATTGGACAACCTAAGCCCATCCACAGGGTTGACATTGACACCAGGGTGGGAGGTCTATGGGGAGATAGTTTAGGCTGCCTTGACAGGTGATGCAACGTGAAATACAGGTGTGGCCATAGACAGTGGATTGTTAGCCCCAAAGGCTAGAGATATAGGAGACTTGGCTACCTATACTTGGAAAGGGAGGATTGTATACCAACAAATCAAGCTATTAGCTTTGATGGTGTGCCAGGAGAAAATCTGCAAAATTTTAGACATGTGAAAAAAAATCTGGTAGCAAACAGGAATAACCCAGCCACGAGAGCTAAAATTTGGGGCTCTGAAATCTTATAGATAGTTCTATTCTTAGGGTCACTGAATTTTAATTTTACCTGAAATAAATTTGGCCTCCAAAGTCTTAGTTTTTCCATCTGTAAAATGGTGATGATGGTTCTCTTACATAGCGATTGTGGTAGGATGAAATGAGAAAATGTATGTGTAGAGTTCAGTGGAAAGTCTCAATAAATTAAACCATTATTCTCAGTTCACCAGGAGAAAGGAGGGGGAGTTCAGGGCTACATCCTGCAAAGGGCATAAGGCAACGGCTGAACACAGGGTGAGGACAACAGGGATTTGGTTAGAACTCCTCATTTCCACTGAAGATGTTTTTGCCACTCCAAACAATGGAAGGCTGCCTGATCCAGCCTTTTCATCTGTTGGAGAACTATGCTGGAGTTCCTAAAATTAAGAGTTTGAGATGGCTAAGTTTTAGCACATACAGTATAATGCTTGCTTTCAGCCAACGTTACTAAGGCCAGAACCAAGGGGTGTGGGTAAGAGAATGGGACTTGTGCTCAGTATCTCTCAAACCACACTTTGAAAAGCTGCCCCTTAGATTTCTTCTGTGCGACATATAAGACCCTGCAGAAGACAGACCTGGCTACAAACCCCTGTGTATATGCATATCCCGATGTTCTTCTGTTACTTTTTTTCTATAGATTAGAATTGAAGGGTTAAGATGGAGCCCGAGTAAATAGTAGAATATTAAAAATGTTTAGGAGAGGATAATGATATAACAAATGCCAATGCTTTAGGATATTTAAGAAGGTGACAAAATGTAGAGATGAGTGTGAATACTGTGCCAAGCAAAGCAAGTGATTCATTCAGGAGTTTATGTTGGTTATTAGTTCTGTTTTGTCAATGTCTTTTTCTACGTGAACAAATATTACCTAAGAACTAGAAATTTCATGTAGTGGTAACTTTGCATAGTACAAATGCTCTCCATTAATCTCCCTTAAGTTCCAGTACAACGACTCTCCAGGTAGCTGTCATACATGATAAATATAACTTAGTTAACAAAATTGTATTTCATGTAATTGCATGCTTTAAATGAAAGATTAATAACTAACACACGTCAAGAAAGATCAATGGATAATAAATAGTTCAGCACTCGTATGCACACATTCTAGGTTTTTCTTCCAGCAAGTAGTAATCAGATTATAAATTGCAGTGTGGCTTCATAAACACCTACCTGATAGGAATTCACTGACACATGCTCAGGCAAAGAATGTAAGAGAAAGATACAGGTAACAGTGTAAAGCTGTGTGTGCATAGCACAGATGTTTTACATGCAGTTTTACATGCATACGTCTGTCGTTAAGTTCATAGGTATGATTTTTTGGCAGTTTCACTCATGGGCAGCTACCATATGCCCATTTTAATATTCACCTTCAAATAAATGAAGATTGGTTTGAATTTCATTCAAACTAATGAAAACTTATAATTATGCTCACAGCTGACAGCTGTCACTGAATGCAGTGTAGAGAGGTCCTCAAGAGGACAATCCTTTTTACACCATGTGTTTGAGCTGAGCAGAGTTCACATACGCCTTACTCCTCATATTTGTAGAGACTGTATGTAATGACACTTTGGCAATGAACGACACCTCAAAGGTGCAGTCTGCTAGAAGAGGCTCATCTGACCACCCACTGCCGCTTTCTCTACTGCAAAATTATTACTTTTGATACACAAAAACAACCACAGTTTTTCATTTATGAAAAAATGACTATAGCTGAAATATGTAAAATCTATTAAGATAATGCATCGAAAAACTAGTTTTGGCTGACTGATATAATTGGATTGTCAAGCTTTTCCAGATCCCCCTAAGTGAGGATGTAATGTAAACTAATAAAAATAAAGCCTGACTAGCTTTATGATGGCATATGGCAGGTCATTTTTATTGTCTGAAAAAAAGGATGTTTATACAGCATGTATGAAAATAAAGCTGTTTCCCAAAAATGGGTATTGGAACAGAAATCCAAGTGAAAATGATTTAAATCAATAAAATACTGTGGTGCCTTTCAAGTATAAGACCTATGTATAGGATTCAATTTAGTCTCTTATTCTCTTTGTGATTCATTTACTAACATCTTTTGTTAATGCCACATACCACCAATTAAATTGCAATCCTGTGTAAAGGTCCAGAAAAACTTGATATATAGGAAAGTGATTAATGGATTGAATGAATTGAAAATAGTGAATTCAGTAGGCTAGATGTACAGGAGGTGGTGTATCAAGAGTAGGTGTTTAAAATACAATGGGTAGGGTTCATGAAATTCCCTGGGAGGGCACAGTCAGTGTGTTAGGCTGAAGTTTGCAATTGGATGGAGAAACACCAGTGTAAAATCAATTTGATTTACTTCTCTGTCCACGTTTAAAGCATTCCTTCTGGTTTAGTAATTCTGTTTACCTGCTGATTCCTCCTCATCCTTCGAAGAATAACTACAATATTCTCACTTTCTCCAGTGTCAATGCATATTGTCTCTTCCCCCATATGCGGTCACAGCTGTTTCTACATGCTATACACCCCATCAGTTACTTCATGCCGTGTGTTATGTCTGTCCCCCTGATGGGGGGTAAGTTACTTTAGAATACATGGAAGGTCACCTCAGTGTTAATTTGTGGGTTTTGATACATTAGGTATTTTTGAAGCAGAGCATATCGGCATACATGTAGATGTATTATTGCAGATAATGGGGTTATATAGGTATGGATTTGCTAAGTTTAATGGCTAATATTTTCTATAAATTCAGATCAAATTAGGAAAATTATAAGCTGAGGAAGGTGGCGTTCATATACACTGAACGTGAATCAATCACCCTTTATGATTGGTCTTTCAACCTAGCATATGTGCAATCACTTGATAGATTTAGTTATTTTAAAATGTATTATCTTAAACATATCAGTGACCATGAACATTCATTGGGCAGTTATTAAATCGAGGAGAAATATAAGCATGTCTATAAATTATAAATCTTCACTGATAAACATGATTATGGGTATCTTTATTTTTCTAACAAGCAAACATATCTATAATGTACTTAAGTCATAAGGAAAGGAAAACAAAAATAACTAGATAAAGCAAAATGGAGCAGAGCTAGAGTTGAGTATTCAGGATTTGACCAGTATTTTCATCAATGTATAAGGCAGTAAATCTGATTTTTCCATTCCTCATAGTAAAATTTTATCTTTTGTTTTTGGTGAATAAATTCAGTATAATTTTTAAAGATGGGGAATGTTTGTAAAACAATACCAACAGAAATTCAGAAATAAATTATTCAACTAGGATTAGATTCATCTGCACACAGAAGGCTGAAAAGCATTTCTCCCAGAAGTAGTCGAGAGCTGCTGTGACACCTCCAGGTCATGAGAGACTGGGATTCCTTCAATTGTTCAGTCTGCCGTTCTTAGTACATGGTTAAAGGAGCCTCCTGGTCCCAGATAGCTCAGGAGTTCCTGTAGGATAATGTTACAACCACATTACTTCCACATTTCAAGCAGTGGGAAGGTAGAAGATGACAAATGGTGAATAAAAAGTGAAAATAGAATCCCTCTTCCTAACACAGCCAGTTTTCTTGCGGCAGTCTTTGCTGAACTCTTACACAATGCTTCTATTTTTATCTGATTGTAAATCTGATTACCAGGGCTTGTGGCCAAACTGCTGTACAGTTTTACAGGGTAGGCTTGGGTTAACCAGACTTTTGTTGCAAAAAAAGTTGTGGGTGACAAGTAGCAGTGCCTACTGTTGAGTCCTATCATTAGATGATTATTGTTTCCATGGGAAGATATAGTTTGACCAGATTTGCAGCAATGAAAAGGTATCTTTTATTACCCATCCTGAAAATGATATAAGATGGGCAGGATGAAATCAGCTATTGATAATGTGTTAATATAATTATACATAATTTTATTATTTATATACCTTTGTGTAGAAATGCATAGAAGCCCACATAATATTTGCATTTTACAAATCAAAGTTTAAAAATAGAATATTTAGAATACTAAAAGTATATAAATGAATCACTTTAAGGATATAAAAATAATTACCAAAGAGAGAATCAAGCTTCATTCAGCCATTTTAAAGGGCTTACTTATGGAATAAGGATTGTTCTACATGGCCCAAGATATAAAAGAATGATTGGGGAGAAGTTGTAATCATTAATTTCTCCATTCATTTACTTCATGCATACCTATGTAGTAGGCCTTGTAGTGTGTGCTGTAGGTGTGGCTGTAAGACAGACAAGTATGCAGCACTTAGGGCCCTGAATTCTAGCAAAGGCAGAAAAATACCAAACAAGTAAACTACTAAAGTAATTTCAGATAATGATACAATAAGAATGACATAGGGCTATGGGAGACAGTACCTCAGAGATACTGACACTGAGTTGTCTTTGGTAGGCTGAGCCTGAACATGACCTCTTTAGCTCTAAATCATGTGCATGTCCACCCTTCAGCTTCCTGTCTCTTGCTGTATCTTACTTCAGGTCACTGTCATCTGTTGAAAGGGCAACTGCAGCAGTCAGAACAATCTTTAAAAAAAGCACACGTTGTGTCACTTTCCATCTTAAGATGTGCTACTGACTCCATTTTAGACGTAGAATACACTCCAAATTATTTAGCAAGGACTGTAAGACTGTCGATGGTGTTTCTGCAGCGCTTTGTCTCATACTGTCTCTTTTCCTCATTATCACTGGGTTCTAGCAAACCTTTATGTATGTAGAAATACTTCAATCTCATTTTCACCTCATGGCATTTGCACTTTTTTCCTTCCGCCTGAAATTCTTAGTTCATGGCTGTTCCCCAAAGCAGTGCGTTGTAACCCCCTGGAGGAGTGAGTGATGGGATTGACTGCATTAGGCAGCAGTGTTTTCAGAAATCACTTTCAGTCCACATATTGAGGTACTCTTTTCCTGATTGCTCTGGTCTAAGTTGTCACCTGGTGATTCTGTCATACAGCCAGATTCATTTTAATAGTGTACCTTAGTACCTGAAATTACCCCAAGTTTACATTTGTGCATAGGTTTACCTCCCTTCTGAATTAAAATATAAATCTCCTGGGGGAAAGAAAAATAACTTCAAGAAACATTCTATTTTCTGGAATGTTGGTGTGTGTATAGTAGGCATTCAAGAAATGTTTGCAGGATTAATTTACTTTTAGGTTTTTAAAGTATAACTTCAAAAATGTGGTGGGGGCCCTAGATAAATTATTATAAGGTAGATTTCTTCTATAATTTGTAACATTAAAAATACTAATTTCAGGCTTGGTGCCTGTAGCTCAACGAGCTAAGGCGCCAGCCACGTACACCTGAGCTGGCGGGTTCGAATCCAGCCCCCGGGCCTGCCAAACAACAATGATGGCTGCAACCAAAAAATGGCCAGGCGTTGTAGCGGGCGCCTGTAGTCCCAGCTACTTGGGAGGCGGAGGCAGGAGACTCGCTTGAGCCCAGGAATTGGAGGTTGCTGTGAGCTGCAATGCCACAGCACTCTATCCAGGGTGACAGCTTGAGGCTCTGTCTCAAAAAAAAAAA
>CAUYON010161543.1:0-38126 GCA_963573935.1 Arctocebus calabarensis | reverse complement strand
GGTGTCTCCTTCACTTCACACTTAGGACTAAATGTGGAACCCCCATTTCCTATGCCTAGGTCAATTTCTTGTGAATTTCCTAGGCCTCAATTCCATGAATGGACTGTATCCATTCATTGATACATTCATTCACCTTGCCCCGGGGGAAGGGACCCTATTCATTCATTTCCTGGCCAAGGAACCCATACACCTATATATACCCTGAGACTAAAGGCCTAAAGGAGAAGATGGGGAAAGACCGGGGGAGAAACGGAGAGAGCTTCTCTCTCCCCACTAGAATTCTCTCCCTCTACCAGGAGCTTTAGTGTTTTCTGTATTATTTTCTGTAAATAAATTCTGTCTTACCACTGGGGGGTGGGGGGGGAGGAATAATGTAATGAAGAATAATAAAATACAAGTATTCAAAAAGTAAAAAAAAATACTTTATTGCTAAAAAATGCTAACAATCTTCTGAACCTTTAGCAAGTCATAGATGTTTCTCTGGTGAAAGATCTGGCCCTCATGTTGTCAGTCAGGTGGCAGCTGATGGATCAGGGTGGTGGTTGCTGAAGGTTGGGGTGGCTGTGGCAAGGTCTTTAAAAAAAGGCAATGAAGTTTGCCATGTTGATTAACTCTTCTTTTCATGAAGGACTTCTCTGCCACGTGTGATGCTGTTGGATAGCATTTTGTCTGAGGTAGCACTTCTTTCAAGATGAGAGTTCATCTTCCCAAACCTTGATGCTGTCTTATCATCTGTTCGTATATATTCTAGATTTTTTATTGTCATTTCAACAATGCTCACAACATGTTCACTAGGGGTAGATTCCATCTCAAGAAACCACTTTCTTTGCTCATCCATAAGAAGCAACACCCTATGTGTTCAAATTTTATCATGAGATCGCAGCAGTTCAGTCTCGTCTTCAGGCTCTACTTTAGATCCTAGCTCTCTTGCTATTTCCATGGCCTCTGCTGTTCTTTTCTCCACTAAAGTCATCTGTGAGGGTTAGAATCAACTTCTTCCACACGCCTAATAGTGTTGATATTTTCCCTACTCCCACTTTTTGTGACCCATGAATCACATTTGTTTTCAGTGGCACCTACAATGGTGAATCTGTCCCAGAAGGTTTTCAATTTACTTTGCCCAGGTCCAGCAGGGGAATCACTATGTATGGCACCTATAGCTTCCTGAAATGCATCTCTTAACTAATAAGGCTTGAAGGTAAAAATTACTGTTAGGTCTGTGGGCTGCAGAATGGATACTGTCTTAGCAGGCACAATCTCCTGTGCATCTCCAGCTGAGCTCTAGGGTGACCAGGTGCATTGCCAATGAGCAGTCATATTTTGAAAATGATCTTTTTTCCCTAAGCACTAGGTTTCAATTGGCTTAAAATATTCAGTAAACTATGCTGTAAACAGATGTGCTGTCACCCAGGCTTTGTTGTTCCATTTATAGAGCACAGAGTAGATTTAGCCTCCTTCTTAAGGGCCCTTATGTTCTTCCGAATGGTAAATAAGCATTGGCTTCAACTTGAAGTCTCCAGCTGCATTAAGTCCTAACGAGAGTCAACCTGTCTGTTGAAGCTTTGAAGCCAGGCATTAGCTTGTCTTCTGTCCATGAAAATCCTACATGGCATCTTCTGCCAATAGAAGGCTGTTCTGTCTACACTGACCCTCTGTGTGGTCTGGCCGCCTTCATCATAATCTTAGCTTGATCTTCCGCCCAAGGTACTGCGGGAACCCTTGCTGATCCACCTTGCACGTTCACATTGCAGAGATGGCTTCTTTCCTTCCGCCTCATGAACCCGCCTCTGCTGGTTTTCAACTTTTCTTCTGTAGTTTTCTTACCTCTCTTCAGCCTTCATAGGATGGAAGAGGCTGGAAGGTAGCTGCCAGAAGGAACTGGTTAGATCTGTTTCTTTATTAATGTCTTCCCAGAGATGGAGCTCTCCAAAGACCTCTTAGAAACCCAGCCAACCTCCTTTTATGTCACTTTAGCCTGAATTTTGCCACGTGCTCATTCTCAACCCAACCATTGGCAAAGAGGAAAAGTTATTTTTGTATGGCTTCCGGTGTTTCTTAACTAGGGAACTTTTGCCACTTTGGTTAAGATAATTCTTCACTATAGGCAACTGCTCACGCATTTCAGGACCTTTTCTTGCTGGTATCTGTCCACTAAATGTTAGTCACACTTCTTTCGTTCATCTTCTGTTGCCACTATAACAAATTACCAGAAACTTACTGACTTAAACTGACACAGATTTATTATTTAGAAGTCAGGCATCTGAAATCTAAGCAGCTTATTCCCGCTTTCTCTTTGGGTTTGTAGTTTTATCTCATTAGTATTGAGGGAGGTAAAGAAGTTAAAATTCTGTGACCCCTCTACCAATTTGAATCAAAAATCTATTGGCAAGTTTAAAATGGCATGCTATTCTTGTGTCTTACCTGTCAAGATTGTAGAAATCCAGTCTCAGTTGGAATATCTTCTTACAATTGTATATGAAAAATAGTGAATGGTTAAGCTGGGCAGGCGGAGGTGGAGTAAGCATTTGGGCGCAAGTGAAGGGTTGGAGATGCCCGGTAGGTGCCTGGCCTGGCTCAGGATGGGTTTCTGGTAAAGGTTGGTGCATTTAGAAAACAGCACATTGGGTGAGGGCAGGAAGAACTGGCAAGCAGCCAGGAGCAGGCCTCCAGGGTGACTCCAAGGGCCCACATTACAATTTTCCTACAATCTGCACACCAGCCCAGAGGCCAGCTGCCTTTTCACATTCTGGAACTTCTGAGGGCTGGGTCTATGCAGTTGCCCTGATGGCTCACGTTCCATCTGCTAGAGCAGTGGCCTTTCAGTCTCCCTGTCATCTTTAGGGGAGGTGCCCAGAGGACCAGTCTTTGTCCTCATTTGCCTCCCTTAACCAGTGCCTGGTCTGAGGCATCAGCAGAAGGCAAGGTCTAGGGCAGCAGGCGTGTGCACACTGCTCGCTGGCCATCCATCCAAACCCGGTCCTGCAATACCAGGTGGGGACAGGCAGGCCCCAGGGCCCAGGGACCAGAGGAACAAACCCAGGGACTCTGGAGCTCTAACTGGGAGGAGCTGCAGGTAAGGAGGACGGCGTGGGGGCCTCAGCAGCAGGAGTGTGGGCAGGGTCCGTCCCCCAGTGTCTCCTCTGCTTTTTGTATTTTTGTCTTTCGGCTGATTATCTTTTTTCGGAGGATTTTATTTTTAATCTGTTAAAATTATACAGCCAAGTAACCAACATGGACTTCCTGTGAACCCCCTACTATGTGCCCAAATCCCTCGCATTTCAGTAAAGTTAGAATTTCATTCTCAGGAAAGCCCGTGCTCAGTCTAGCGCAGCAGTTCTCAACATGTGGGTCGCGACCCCCAGGAACTGAATTAAAGGGTCGGGGCATCAGGAAGGCTGAGAGCACTGGCCTAGCGCACCCTACTCTCAGCAGTAGTAACACTGCGTCTTCAGTGTTCATTCTCCAGTGCTTTTCTCAGGCTGTCCACTTTCGCAAGACGCTTTGCCTCCGGGTTCATCGGATCCAAACAAACCCTCTGGCCTTCGCTGTCTTCAGACACCAATCATTGCCCTGTGTTGTGGGAGCCTTTGTTGGAATTGCCAACCTACTTCAGTGAAACTGGGGACTCGTTGGCTCTTATCTGAGTTTCCCAACTCCTACCTATATATATTTTAACACATTGAATGAATGAAGGGGGAGATGGCCCCGGTGTCTTGGAGGTGAGGTGACTGTTGGCTGAAAGGTCATACAGAGTCATGGAGACTGTGTGACACTCTTTGGGCAGGTGGGGGAATGATGGGTTCCTTAGTTAATGCTTTTTTCAGCAAATTCTTGTGGATAATATTGCCCCTCCCCCCCAAATAGGTAAGATGCTGTTTCAATGCTTGCTAGCATTCTAGTCATGAGATTTAAAAAAACGGCTACAAGTTCCTCCTGTCCCCGTATGCATGCCTCTTTGCAAAGTGACTTTGCTACTACCCTCATCAAGAGATGGGGCCTATTTTTCAATCCCTTTGAGTCTGAACTAAAGACTTGCTCTGATAGCATGTGGGGGGTTCTTATTATAAGCTGCAACAGGTGTTATAATACTGATTTTCAACCGGAGTGCCAAGGTACACTGGTGTGCCCTGCGAGGGACTTACGTGAAAAATTTTTAAGGATCATCAATTAAATTCTTTTCAAAAGAAGTTCAAAGCGCAGTAAGTATATTCTTTTTTTACTCTTTGTTTTTGATCACTGTAATTCAAGTGTGCCGTGGACGTTAACTACAGATTCAAGTGTGGCATGAGATTGCAAAGGCTGAAAAACACTGTGTTACAGCTTCTGCTCTTACTATTTTGTTGCTGTGGGTCTCCAGCAAGCAGCCTGGGCGAGCCTACTTGACACAGACATGGGGAGCAGAAAAGAGCCAGCCCAGCTCAGGATCCCTGGGCCAACCACTCCCACCCGTGGATTGCAGCTATAGGACTGACTTGGGTGAAATAAGCAGAAAGACCACTCAGCTGAGCCTAACGCAAATTACTGACCCACAGAATCGTGAGCAAATGTGGTTTCAGGCTCTAGGTTTTGGGCTGGTTTAGCACAGGTGCAGGCAATAGGCAATCAGTGCAGATGTCCTCTGCCTTTTCAGTTTACTTTAGTCTTGAAAGGCTAGGTGAGGCTGCAGTAACAACTCCAAACTTTGGGCAGCTCCGAACATAAAAATTAATGTTGTGTGGTTGTCAGTATTGGGTCAGCTGGGGACTTTGTTGTCCTCTTTCTGTGTAATCTGGCATGTAGGCTGATATGTCAAGTGTTGCTGGGTGCTACAGCGGAGGAAACATCTTTCAACATACTTTCCTTAGCAATTAAATTTTCTATATTGGAAATAACACCCATCCTTTCTATACACAATTCGTTTGTGGGAACTGGTCAAGTGGCTTCGCCCAAATACGGGACGCCAAGAAACAGTTCTATAATGTACATGGTAGGAAGAGAGCCAGACGTATTTGGTAAACACCAACCAGGTAAGAGGAGAAAATGGTAGAAAGTTCTACAGCCTGAAAGGAATGGAAGGAGACACAGGTGGTGCACTGTCCGTGGTGGGTGGCTGAGTGTGCTGAAATGGCTCAATCCATTATCCACCTAAGAATCTCAAAGCAACGTCAGTCAGAGACTCAGCTTTTCACTTTCTTAGCTTGTGTTCAAGGTAGGCGAGTGGGTTTTAAGTGATGTTGTGTCTCATAGTTAAAATTGAATTTGGATGGAACTAAGTGGTCTTTTCAAGGTGCAAGGTGATGTTCTTCTGGAGGAAACAGGTGGAATTCTTGTTAAGACCTCATAAAAAGAGTTGAGCTCCTTGATGATCTCATTTCCTGAAGGAGAGCGAGAGCATTCTAGGAGAGCAAGCAGAACCCACAATGAGTCAGGTCCACACTGTGCACCCAGTTACGTCTTCGGTAAAATGTCATCTCACGGTATCCATTAATAAGTGGACAGAGAAGAATTTTAAGAAAGGTTTCCTCTTAAATACAAATCCTATAACATTTCTAGCTTTTGTTCCTCTCCAAATAAGTGTTGCACTTGACCCTTACACCAACTCAAGGGGAATGGTGCAAGTTATGTCAGTGTCCCCCGTGGGAGGGGCTAGCGTCCAAAGGTCACACAGCTTCAACGGGGCAGACAGAACTTGGATCCAGGTCTCCACAAACTCATTATAGTTCTCTTTCTAGAAGACCCAGTTGCATTGGCAGGGGACAGAGAGGTATTCATTTCTCAATTGTTTTCTATAATTAGGTGAAATAGTTCTGATATCTCCTTTTTGTAGGGTTTATATCCCATTAATTGATCTATTTGGTTGCTTACTTTTATTGGATCAAAGGGTTATGAGGTGGTCATGGGTAGTTAGAGCTTTTTAGAAATTCATCCATTTAATGATTTATCTATTTACTGAGTACCTAGTAAGTGCTAGAATCTTGTTGTACAGTGTTGTATTAAAAAGACACAGACCTCCCCTTTCCTTCTTGCAGCTGACGGTGTTGTGTGAGCGTGTGTTTGTGCAGCATTGTGTGTGCACACCTCTGAGCTGCTCAGGAGCATCTTAGTCTGTTCAAGCTGCCAAACAAAATACCATGGACTGAGTAATTGAAACAAGAGAAATTCCCAGTGCATACGGCTCTTGAGGTTGAGAAGTCCAAGTTCAGAGGTTGGGAAGTCCAAGATCAGAGGTTGGTAAGGGCTCAGTCTCTGCTTCTTAGACAGCACCTCGTTGCTGTATCCTTACTTGGTAGAAGGAGAAAGGTAGATAGTTCCCTCAAGTGTCCTTTGCCAGTTCACTAGTTCTATCATATAGGTGGGACTCTTATGATTTAATCACTTTCCAAGGGCCTGACTTCTTAATACTATCACATCAGATATTAGCTTCTAACATAGGAATTTGGGAGAATGCCCTGAATATTCAGATCTTAGCAAGGAGGTAGGAAATACATTGACAGCAAAAATTTACATCTGTGTATGTAGTAAACACCTACGCGTGATGGTGATAAACTGTGGGGAGGGGTATGACCAGACCTGATCTCTGGTCCTACCTGACCACCTGACTTGCTGTGACCTTGGGTCACTTCTCTCTAGACCCATTTTTTACCTGAAGAATAAGGCTGCATGGAACACACCTTATCTTGTTGCACTGAGCATTTATTACCTTAGTAATCATAAAAAAAGACAATAAAAACTGAGACGATGAAAACAAAGGAAAGGAGGAGGGGACGTGAGAAGGTGGAATTCCAACGTGGATCTTCCATAGTTTGTGTCTGAAATTCTCCTGAGCTTCCTGCCACTCAGTTGGATTTTTGTATATTGTTTGCTTGATTCATTCAAGTTGTAGGCAACTGAGAGTATGTTCTCTCTTCTAATGAGCCTCATTTTCATACACAACAAATCATGATCTCCATACCTCTGGGGACAACTGAGTCAAAGAGAGATGCGCAGGCTCACACTTCCGTAAATGAGCCCTGGTTCCCACGCTGAACTGAGCTTACCTTTCTCCTGTCCCAAAGCACTTCTTTCCCCCTTTCTTCTGCTTCCTCTGAGTCATTTTTATCTCGGCATTAATCCCCCTTGTGTTCAAATATCTTATTCTGACTTTCCTGGCTTTTGTGTTTCAGGCAAGTGGTTCGAACATATTTTTTTGGTTTAAAATTCTTTAAAAAATGCCATGTGATTTCACTGATCTTACCAGAAACCAATAAAAACACATTACTTTAAAAATAACTCCCATAAAACCTCTTACTTGTGAAAAGCTTTCATTCTAATAAAAGTGGAGCTAACCAAAACCTTTAAAACCCACTCTCAGGCATCCACGGGACTTGGCTTGTACCACCTCTGGTGGTGATGAAGATACCAGATCTCTATTCTGTCTGTGGGAATGTTGGTCCAAGATAAATTAATGTACCTATTTTAGAAATGAAAAGGTACAGCATGAGAATAGTAGCCCCCCCCCCCCCAGAAGTCCACTCATGCTGTGTTTTGCCAACACTGCCATAGGGACTCTACAATCTTTTCCATCGTGTGTGAGGTTGTGGTTGATTTTTTTTTTTCTTTTCCCTTTCCTTTTAGTTTCCTAAATATAGAATTAATGGGTTGTCGGAAAAGTGAATGATTGCTCTTACTTGAGTTTGAAGAGTGGAAAGAAAATATGCCTTTTTCTGTAGGCTTCAAAATTCTCTCTGGGTTGGTGCCATCTCATGCCAGCTTCACTTTCAGGCAGGACTTATGTCAATGGCTGTGAAGTCTGTGATGGCAGGAAGACAGACCATGGAGTCACTGGTGCAGGGTAGAGGGCGTGGCTCCCAGCGTCAGGCGGTGGTCAGCTGTGCCAGGTTGGCTGTCCCAGACTTCCCAGGGGGAAGATGTTGCAAGCACAGCCCCCTGGGCTGCTATTCCATGGGGTCTAGGGGTGAGACTCCAGAATTCTTTTAAAAAATGTTTTTTTCTTAAAAGATATTCAGATGACTCAAATGTGTGGGAACTGGGGAACCAAACACAGCAACAACAAAATGTAATTAAATAAACAATTTCTACTCAAGAACCAGAAAGGAGAGACAATTTGCTGGGCATCCATCGCACTTCATCAGCCCTCTCTCAGATGTATCTTGTGGGTCATGAAGCCAGTAAGAGAAGAGTCCACAAATGCAATCAGTGTTGCCTAGTACCTTCAATGAATCCTCAGCAATAAAAAATTAAAACAAACAAACAAAAATACATAAAATAAAATTACTCAATTATGCTATCTCTTCAGAGAATTTCCTAAGATTTTCCTAATCTCAGATTATTGCCCCTTATTTTTCATATTTTGATTTCAACTAACCAAATATGAAAATAATTACAGAATCATCTTAAAAAAAATAAAAAGAAGATAGAAGAATCTGTGGTCAAATCAACACAGGCAAAGCTCCACGCTGTATCCCTCTCACCTAGACTCCCAGATGAATTCACTAAAGAACCTGTTTAGTGACATTTAACCTGGTGCTTCTCAAATGAACTTGACCATAGTACTACTTTTTGTGAATTAAGCATTAACCTGTTTCAAGACCTAAGGAAAGTATTTATTTAGCCATTGCCCTCCTGGTCAGCCCTGGCAGCGTCATCCCTATAAGGAAGGACCAGGGTGCTGTTTCCCCAGTGACTCTCAAAATGCATCTTGAAAATAAGTTTCATTCCTGCAGAGCCCAATGCTCAGCGATTTAGAGGGGTGCTCTGTGTATTCCCCAATGAGAGGGAGGTTACTTCATTTTTATGGATGATGGTGTCAACCAAACCATTTCAGAAATGTCACCTCACCTCCATAGAGTTGCTTCTGTTGAGAAAACCTCTCTGCTCTGCCGAGATTCCCAGAACATTCAGAGGCTTCTCTCAAGCTTCCTGGTCAGCAGACAGATGAGAACCACAGCGTCCTGCTTCCACGTGGTCGCTGATCAGCCCTGTGTTCCCCTCTGGACGTCAGCAAGATGACAACAAATGGCTCTCAATGACTCACTGCTCGTTGCCCATTACGACGGAGACGCATCACCTGTATTATTTCTAGTCTCTCCAGTGGCCTGCAAACAGAAGAGAAAACTGAGGCTCCAAAGAGTTAATTAACCCGCCCACCTGGTTAAGTGACAGAGGGAGCTGGCTGCCCTTCAAAGCAAGACCTTTCCCTTTTAAAACAAGCCTCAACAAGACTATTTTTCTTTCTCTTTCCACCCAAGAGTTTCCCCTCCCATTTTCTTCCTCAAGTCCTTAGGTTTGCATTGATTCTCTTTGGTTCTGTGTAAGATAGAGAGAATGAGAGGATAAAGTCATTTTTTTTCCTCCTGAGTTTTATTTTTATCAGTGTTTTACTTTCTGAAGAAGTTCTAGCTATTGAAAGAGGCCTGAGACAACTTGGGTCAAAAGCCCAAAGACCACATTCTTTGGAGGCCATAGGACTATTTCCCCCGGGTCTTGATGACGTCCACCAGTCTGCAGAAGAGACCAATGGACACCTTTGTGTTGCGCTAGACCAGTGGTTCTCAACCTTCCTAAGGCTGCCACCCTTTAATATGGTTCCGGTGGGTCACGCCCCGCAGGTTGAGAACTGCTGCTCTAGACCATCTCTTTTTAGAAACTCGATCTTTTGTTCTCTGTCCCCAAGCCCAGGCCTAGAAAACCCAGTATTCCCTATAATCCTCCCAAGTATCATCTACTCTTGGTTCCAGATGCTTGGATTCTGATAGGTCTATCATGAAACAGGGTGGAGTTAACACTGACCATGAAGGACTCTGATCTCTCTCCGGTTCTCTGGGAGAAGAGAAGTGGACAGAGACAAGAACCTGGCAGTGATTAGAGTCTTTTTAAACTCTAAGGCAAAGAGTATCTCAGATTCATGTTCAAGAAGAACAAAGCCAATTTTGAAGACTGAGTGTCATTGCTCTTTCTGGGCCATCACATTGCCTTGCATGCTCACTAGACCTGGTACTACTGGTGACAATTGGGGACCTCATAAAGCTATTGGAAGGCAATATTTAAGCACACACCAAACATCAGTGCTGCTTCTTTAAAAATTATATTTCCCAAACTTCATTCTTTTTATATTGGTACAAAAAAAAAAAAAGTGGAACTTTGGCCATTGTTCCCAAGAATGTGAACAGAAACCAACAGAAAATGTCATAGTTTCCCAGTGACATGGAGAAGAGGGCAGGCACCATGGGCTGGTGCTCAGGAAGGGGGTGAGTGCCTCTGTCCAGGTCCTCATGGAGGCTCTGCTGTGCCCTCCAGGGGACCACCTGACTCCTGGGGTGCTGTTCCAGCTGGCAATGCAGAGATTTGTGCTCTGTGGTCTTCCCTTGGGACACCTGTCATTTTTTCCCAACAGAGGCTGGCAAGCTGCATTGAATCTTGCCAGGGTCTGGATTCTCAGCACATCTTCCTTGTTTCTTAATTTTCAAGGCCTTAAAAAACCATACACATAAATATACACACACACACACATATATAGTGTGTGTGTTCTCATCAGTTTTCAAAACAACTTTATTATTTATTTGTTAGTATTACATCCAGAGTGCAGTTCTTCATTTTACTTGGAGAAATAAATGAAAGAAAAGCAATATTGCTCTCAATCCCCAATTTACAGCTTTCAGGGAGCAGAGAACAGTTCTGTCATAAAGCTCTGTCCTGGCTGGGCCCAGCATGCCTCTCTCCACTGTTTATCTGTCTTTTTATCACTCTATCTGCCCAAGATAGACCAGCCTAGTCGTTTTGTGGGCTCGACAAATATCTTGATCCATTTTGTGAATGTTTTTAGTTTGGCTGAAACTTAAAACACATTTTCCCCCAGCACTTTTTTTCCCTCTTAATTTTTAAACTCGTATATTTTAAGGAAAATTTAGCCCATGTGTTTCTCATTATTCCTGATTCATTTGCACTTAACTCATCAAAATGTTGCTTTGCAAAAGTTGTTGGCTTTCCAAGAAGACTCCTGACGCTCCTTTTTGTACATTTAGCCTGCCCCTACCTTTTTTCTTTCTTCTTCCTCTTCTCCTTCTCCTCCTTCTTTCCTTTCCGCTTCCCCATCTCCCTCTCCTTCTCCTTCTGTCTATCTTTAAAGGCACACTTTTCTTAGAAACAGGAAGTTTTGGCACCGGCAGCAGATGCACTGGCAGGTTGTATGAAAGCTGACACCAGTGGGGTTGAAGCTTCCACCTGTACCTTGCCCTGTCTCACAGTATTTGCATCCAGGAGAAACATGTGGTCTTACAGCACGAGACAGTCCTTTTTGGTTTTCTTAATGAGATGAATAAAAGTTGGACACTAGAGAAAAGTGGTTTAGGATACACATTGTGGAGTCAACCTTTTCGAGTTTAATCCCACACTGACCTCCTTGGATTTCCCTTTTCTCATTTTTAAAACGAGGGTAGCAATAGTGACTATTGTACAATTATAGTCAGGAGTAATGGATATACTGTTATACACAAGGCAGAGTAATGCATGACAAGTACACAGTAAGTGCTTAATTATTACATTTTTGGTTTTGCAGGTGAGGTCCATTCCTACCCAGAATCATGTACCTTTTCTCCATGAGAAGCTCTGAATTTCTTATTTGAGTTAACCTAGAGATAGACTCTCAGACCAAGATTCAAGTGCAAGTAATTTGAGAGGTTATCCTAAGAAGTTGCACTCTAAGAGTGGGGAAGTATAGGTCAGGGTTCACTAGAGAAGCAGAACCAATGCAGGGTGAGCGTGGGTGTGTGCATGTGTGTTTATACACAACACATATTCATATGAAGAGATTTACTATAAGAAATTCGCTCACATGATTATAGAGGTTTGGTAAATCCAAAATCTGACAGTTCAAGTTCAAGAGCAATCTTTTGGAGACCAAGAAGAACTATTGGTACAGGTGGAGTCCACAGGCAGTCAGCAGGAGAAGTCTTTCTTGCTCAGGAGAGATCATCCTTCACATTCAGGCCTTCAGCCGATTGAATGAGGCCCACTGCAATCTGCTGTACTAGAAGTCTACAATTTAAATGTAAATCTTATCTAAACACATTCTTCATCCCTAACTCATTCCTCATAGATACATCCAGAATATTGGATGAAATATCTAAGAAGCCAAGCTGACACATAAAATTCACCATTACGGAAACCGAGACAAGGAGGGGGTGGAACCCCCAAGAGGAGGCAGTCTTAAGCAGGCTGCCTCCTGGAGTGACTGGAGGCTCATTTCTCCCTGGGGAGCCAACGGTTCCTACCCACTGGAGGCACTGGCTGAGGGCTGTTCCTAAACTGAGCCAGCGCTGTATTCCTCTGGATTGGTGAGCACATCAGCAGAGCGGCTTCGCTGGAGAAAGCCCATAAGTAACGGAAGGCAGGGGCTGGTTTGCCAAGAAATGGCATGAAACCAGATCAGGGGCCACTTACAGCATCCACCACAAGATCCCTTCATCTTTTAAGTTCTGGTCGGTGCAGCCAGGCTTGCCTTTCCCCTCACACTTGAACTTCTCACAACTTCAGAGTCAGATAGAAAATAAGTTCAATTTTAATAATAGCAAGAGATCCAGAATAGGCCCTTAAAGAGAGACTCTCTGGGTCCTCTGCAGGCACTAAATGTGTGCAGAGAGAGAAAGGGCATGGTTCTTGGAGGTCGTCTGTGCTGGCTTAGAAGTTTTGTTTGCATCCATATATGAATCAGGCACAAATAATGGTTAACATTACTCTATTCCCAATTGGCACGAAGAGCTCATCTAAGAATAAAGAATAGTTTTACTGGACTTCTAAAAATAATGAAATACACTTTCAACTGTCATTTCATTAACTTTGAAAAAACTAAAAACAAAACAACAACACAAAAGAAATCTAAAACTTTCTTTTCTCATAAGGAAAGTATTATTACTGGCTTGGCACCTGTATCTCAGTGGTTAGGGCACTGGCCACATGCACCGGAGTTGGTGGGTTTGAACCCAGCCAGAGCCTGCTAAAGAACAATGACAATAGCAACAATAACAACAAATAGCCAGGCATTATGGAGGGTGCCTGTAGTCCCAGCTACCTGGGAGGCTGAGGAAAGAAACTCACTTAAGCCTAAGAGTTTGAGGTTGCTGTGAGCTGTGATGCTATGGCCCTCTACCAAGGGTGACATACTGACATTCTGTCTCAAAAAAAAGCAAGCAAGCAAGAAAGAAAAGTGTATTACTAATTTTTCTTAAACTCAAAGTTTAAAATATTGTAACAACAATAAAAAAAAACCCTGTATCTACACTTTGTTCCTAGCTTAGGAACGAAGCTGAGTCCAGGCTCAATTTTTCAAGCATCTTTATTGAACTTTAACCGAGATGCCATGAAATCATTTTGAGGTTTAAATCCTAGCTCCTCTCCCTACTAGCTGTGTGACCTTGAGCAAGCTAAATTAACCTGTCTGAGCCTCCATTTCCTCCCATAAAATGAGGATAACAACAGCAGTTCCTGCTTCATAGAGTTGTGGGGAAAAAAAGAATATGAGTTAATACATGAAAAGCATTTACAACAGAGCTGGGAGCAGAGTAAAGCTCCTCAAGGGGTGAGCTATTATTATTAAAATAAAGATGCAAGTGGTTGAGTCCAATGACCCAAGTTCAGACCCTGACTCTTGCATGTACTTTTGAGACCCTGAGAAAGTTACTTCATTTCCCAAGGCTTCTATCTTCTCACCTGCCAGATGGTCACGTTTTTTGCTCTCCTGCCTCTCTCAGGGGGCGGAGTCCAGCCTCTCTCAGGGGGCAGAGTTCTGCCTCTCTCAGCGGGCAGAGTCCTGCTTCTCTCTGGGGGCCGGATGGAGTCCCATGTGGGTAGTGTGTGCTCACTAGCTCTCTTGCTCTTCACATTTGACATGCTTCTGGGATGTCTCTGACTCACTTGTGAACCTTAGAATGTTCCAGACATAGGGTTTTTGGATGACTTATCATTCAGAGTGACAATTTAGAAAATGGGATGACATGATGTAGCCCTGAGAAAAAGAATCTCTACTGCCTGAAATACCTAAATGTACTTAGCAAGGATGTGTACTCTTAAACTGTTGATGCTGAGATTTAATTTTTTCCTGTATATTAGTATGAATATTCCAAGCGTGTTGTAGAGTGGAAAGAATTTTACAATAAACATCCAACTGACACTTCCCACCTACAGTCTAACATTAGTATTTTACAGTATTTTCTTTACAGCATGCCTCCCCATCTATCTAGTTATTAATTGAGAGTTTGTATCTTGAGTTCAGAGCTGCAAGCTGCCTTTCAGATATGGTAATTGTCCACCTTTGGTTCTCTGAGGAATCCCATTTCCAAATATTCTGTACAGTAGATTCCATAGACCCAGAATCTAAGAAGTTGCATTCAAAAGAGTCTCCAAGAGTTCCTATTAGATTCAGAGAGACCTAAAACATTCTTATTTAGGTTCATTGGTTAGATTTTTCTTTGCAAAATGTAGTTGGCATAGTTAAATCAGTGAGTCCAAATCCCTTCTTTTAGCTCAAAGACAACAAGATTTGAAAGTGACTGATCTTTCATCTTATAGTCCACAATACAATCAAAACAAGAACCAAGGTCTTCTGACTCCAAAGTGATTCTGTTAGGTAGTTAGTTAGAAACCCAGCTTTCCCTGAGCAGATGGGCAGGCCTCCATCTTGGTGCTTCCCACCTGAACTCTGTCCCAAATGTTTACACATATCTGGGGGGGAAGGCACCCTCTATCAATCTGCCAGTTAGAACGTATGTGCCAACTGCAAAGGGACATAGGAGACTCTCTAGCTCATGGCCTGGCCACGGGTGGAATAGAGTCTGGCAGGTGACTTTAAAATCAATGCCTCTTTGTTTCTACTTGCCATGACAACAGAGCCCCCGTTCACTATGGTGAATACATCTTGCTTTGTAAACCTTCTTGCTTTGTATGCCTATTTTTTTCTTCCTCAATAAATTGTGTTTGGCATTCGCCTTACTTTGGGGTATCTGGTCATTCTTCAGCTGACAGTACCCCAAGAACCAAGAACACAGACAACTGCCTTGACATCCAACGTTTTTGTGATCACATTGATTCTCCAGTAGTCTCTTTAGGGTTTGAGACACTTGACTTGGTCTCAAGAGATAATTTTCCACAAAAGTAAATATTCATGAAAAATAATTGTTAAATATGGCTTTTGCATACAAAAATTGAAATGTTTCCTTAATTTTTCCTTTGCAAAAGGTCTCAGGAGAATGGATTCTCATTTTACATTTTGAGAGATTGAAGCATTGGGAGGTAAACAACTCATTTGAACTTTGGAGCTGGGTTTGTTTGGGCCACATTATATGGGATTCATTCATTTATTACCTAATCTATCAAATATTAATAATGTGCCTACTATGTACACTACTTCGGTATTACGGTCAACAAGACAGATCAGTCGTCTTTCTTTCCTAATGAGGTCTATAGTTGAAGGGGTGAGGGGAAACTTCCCCTCTCCCCAAAGTTTGCTGAAAGGTCAACTCACAATTAAGGCAGATAAATATGACAGAAGTTTATTTATCATGTGTATAGGAAGAATCACACAGTGATTCTGATATTTTTATACATGTCCTTTTGGAGGAAAGGGGGAGCTAAGGAGTACTATTAATTCTGTTTAGGGGCAGCAAATGGTTGCTAGGAAGGATGAATGGATGTGGGGAAACAGATTGACTTATAAATGATTCCCTTTGCAAATTAAATTAACCTGAGAGACAGGTATTACATTTAAATGACTTGGGTCAGGTCTGGTTGCATCCTTGATCTTTCTTCCTGCAAGGAATTGAGGTAGCTGAAAGAGGAAGGGAAGCCAGTCATCCCTTTGATCTTTTCATTGGTCAATCATTTGGGCAGATAGAGGGAAAGCCTCTTGTAATGTGTTTTGGTCATGAATGGCCTTTAGTTCAAGGTATTCCTTATAGCTAGAAATCATATTTTGGGCTGAAATTTCCTGCGCTCCTTTACAGTCTGGAGGGGAAAGTAACAATAATAAACAAATGAGTAATTAGCCAATTGTTTTCATAAAATCTGTGGGGGAAAAAAACAAGAGATAAATGAATGATTAGAAGTAAGTGATTAGTTTAGATAGGCCTTGAGTTTTTTTTTAAGCAGATGAGAAAATATATTAATTATTCATATAGTGTGCAGAGGGATCCACAATTGCTTAGGCCAATGATCTGAACCACCATTGAGGGTGGATCCCATGAGAGAAAATGGCAGGTGTTTTCAGAGATTTTTTTTATGGTAAAAACTCTCTGAAGTTTATGATGCCACTTCTGAGCTTAGATTAGAAGAGATTATCACTTCCATCCTCTCTCTCTCTTTTTGTGGGCTTGCCCTGATGAAGAAGGCCACCTGGCAAAGAAACTGAAGGTGGCCTTCAGTCAGCAGTCCACAAAAAGCTGAATCCTGCTAACAACAATCAAGTGAGAGAGCCGGGAAGCAGGTCCTTCCCCTGTCAAGCCTTCTGATGAGACTAGAACCTCGGCCAACTCATTCATTGCTGCCTTGTGAGAGACTCTGACATACAGGACCCAGTGAAATTGTTCCCAGATTCTTGATTCATGAAGACTGTGAGATAACAAAAGTCACTAAGTTTGGGGGTAATTTGTGATACAGCAATAGAAAACTAATTCTGATAGAATATTGACAAGATGTCCATGAAATTTACTAAACTCTGAAGTAGGAAAGACCCACTAGAGGTAGCCTGCAAGAATCAGATCTCCCTTTATTCATCAGGGACTTAGAGTTGGTGATTGATATTTGAGGGTCATGGTATTTACCTCCAAGCAAGTGGAATCCTCACTTTGGAACTACACTTAACATCTCCATGCAGCTCTGCATAACTCCTATAATTAGATGAGAAAGAAACCTATAAAATCTCTGCTCCTTCAAAAAGTAAACCACAATGAAATACCATGTTAAATATATTCCTTCAAAACACCAAAGAACATTTCAAGAAAACACTTTTTTGTATTTTTTAAAAGAAAAACTTTTATGGGAGCAGAGGCTCCTGCATGTGTGTGCACACGTGTGCATGTATGCACACATATCCACAAGGTGCGTGTATCTGTAAATCTGTGTGTGCCTGAGAAGCAACAAGAAGAAATGGGTCTAACTGTGTACACCCCTGTTTTTTCACTGTTTTTCAAACACACTTGGTCTGCCTTCCAGCTGCCCTTCCTGCCAGATGTTGACATGTAAATTCTGGCTTCAGAAATGAGAAGGCCAATGTGATCCAAATATATTTAGCTCAATGAGCCAGAGTCAAATTACCCAAGGGTTAGAAGTGACCCCTTATCCAAAGAGATCCAAGCACTGCACTGCTATTTGCTGCAGGGTTGCCCAGGGAGCTAGTTTAGCTCGACATCTAACATGCATTTCTGGCGTTGGTGTTGTTTCAATTACTAGACCATTCACATCTCAGCTGACACAGGCAATGAAGCTTGCTCCTTGCCTGGTACATAATTTAAGGTAAAAAGAAAAGAGGGTGTGTTTCATCATGGTCTATCATATCTTTGTCTTTTGTTCTGGGAGGTATTTGCATACCTAAAGGGAAATGGCCTCTTTAATTTCTTTCCCTTCTCTTAATCAGCTGAGGCCTATTAGGAAGCCCTCTGTATCCTGTAATCAGACAATTTATACAGCATGCACCCTTAGGCAACAGCTATTATAAACAAGCTGGAGAAATCCTTTACAATAAATGATTAGCATGGGAAGACACCATTCATAATTAATTTTTTTTCCTGTTTTTGTTGGCAGATGGTCTGAGGCATCCAAGCATGGCCTATTGCCCATGTCTTTATTCTGAATAGAACAGGGCAGCCTTGGGAAAATGCAGGCTGCTCAGCTAGTGCATTTAAAGATAATGTAATCCCTCCCCCTCTTGTTACTGGTGTTCAAGGCTGAAGGAAAGCTTTAGGGAAGGGTGTCTGATGGATCACATGACTGTACCTACTGGTACTTTCCCTGCCTTGGTAATTACAAGGTGTTATGATGCTCAGGTTAGATTGCATTTAGAGGCCCTGTTCTACATCCCCACATTTGCCACGTCACGCTCTCTCGCTCTGACCCTGGGCTCTGCCTTGTGACTTACTTTGGCTGGTGCACACATGTGATGCACACACAGGCTGGATCAGCACTCATGCCATCAGACCTGTTAGCATTTACTGTCACCACATGAACATCCCTGGACTAGCCTGAAGGATGATGAGAGACACGTGAAATGGAGCTGAGTCATTCTGTTCTTCTCAACCGAGACCTTTCTAGATGGCTCAACAGTCAGACTCAGGAGATGGCCAAGCCAAGATCAGCCAAGTCCAAGTCAGATAACTGTTAGCTAAATAAAAGTTTATTGTATCCTACAGAGGTTGGGTGGTTTTTAATTATATGGCATTATTATGGCAATAGATAATTGACACTGTCTCCGGACAGATAGATAATCTCTTTGGACATGGAGAAACAGAATTTGAGGCCTATATGTGTAAGTCTTTGTGTGTTGGGGGAACATGTTACTTGCTACCAGCTTCAACTGATAGGAAAGTGATAGTGATTTAGGATTAGTGCTAGGTACATGTGTGTGCACATAGGTTCTGTTCTCCTCTGTGAGGAGTCGGTGAAGGAGGCCACTAAAATGTCACCCAGGCAAGGGACTTCAAAGAGCAGTAGGATTTTCCCATCATAATCTAACTTATTTGCTTTCAACACAACTCTCCTGGGCCCCCAATATCCAAGAGTTAATTTTACTGTTTTCTTTCTTCATTCTTACTATTTTCTGAGTCTCTGTCCCCTAGGGCACAGTGCCATGGCATTATAGCTCACAGCAACCTCAAACTCTTGAGCTTGAGCAATCCTCTCCCCTCAGCCTACCAAATAGCTGGGACTACAGGGGTGTGTCACTACACCTGGCCAGTTTTCCAATTCTTTTAATTTTTTTAAATTTTTATTTGTTTATTTTTGACACAGAGGCTCACTCTTACCCAGGATAGAGTGGCATGGCATCATTATAGTTCACAGCAACCTCAAACTCTTGGACTCAAGCAATCCTCTTGCTTCAGCCTCCAGAGTAGCTTGGGACCACAGTCACCTATCATAATACCTGGCTACTTTCTCTATTTTTAGTAGAAATGGAGTCTTGCTGGGTCTTGCTCAGGCTGTTCTTAAACTCCTGAGCTCAAGTGATTCTCTCGCCTGGGCCTCCCAGAGCACTGGGATTACAGGCGTGAGCCACTGCATCTGGCCCACATTACTATTTCCTGATGCTGCCTCTCCCTGCTTTGGGATGGATCCCCACCATCATTTCCATCTCCTTCAGGGGATCTTCTCCTAGTCTCTGCACTGGGCTGGTTTTGTATTTTGCATTTTAGCCAAAGCCTTGCTGCAGATGGTTCCTAACTGATCGAAGAGGGTGGTTGGTCACTAGTGTTAAGCAAAAAGAAAGGGATATTTGAACAGAGACTAAATTCACAAATAGTTAGAACATTACTTTAGAATATTTCAAAATTCTGATGTTTACAAGGTTCCCTAGGGAACCGCATGCACTTGGATAACGACTACTGGAATGACAAGAACCTCTTGGAAGGCTAATTTAATTTTAAAAAGTAGGAAGGAGGCAAAGGACTCAACTGGCTTTGAGACCCCATCAATTCAAGAGTCCTATGATCAAGCCCAATTGACCCATTTAAAAAAATCTATAACAAAGAACAGATAGCCACCATATTCCACCTTAGCTTTTCACAGCAACCACAAGGAGCCCCATATATAAACTTAAGGCTATTTTCTATAGATGGTGGCTGGAGAATTGTCAATCCCAGTATTTTATATGCTAAGCGAAGATCCATTGAAACTTGTCACTGTTGGTAATAGTCTTGCTCAGCCTCCCTTGTGCCTGACTCTGGAGCAGGTGACGGTGCTTCTGCGATTCCAGATGTTGGCCTCTTAGCCACCCGTTTGTGAGGGAGGAAGGAGAGCCTGCTTTTATCATACCTTCTGAGAGACATAGACTCTCGGAACAACCTAACCTCCCCTTGACAGGTGGCTCTCCAGTTGTCACTTGGGTTTCTGTAGGCAGCAGTATTATAAGAAACTTTGGTTTTAGCCACTTCTGGCACTTTCCAAATGATAATAAAATGGCCCTCCAAGACCCCAGGCAAGCTTCTAAAGGGGAGTATCCTAAAATTACTCCCATTTGGCAGATCTGCCATTTATTCTGGAGCCCCAAGACTATTATATTCCTAAGAGAAATTGTTCTCTCTCCCCTCATCTCTGCCAACGTGATGCCAGAAAAAAAAAAAATCCCCTGTTCCTGCTCTGTGTTCCAGGACTGTCATCACCCATTGGAGAACTGTATCTTTGGGGTTCACGGGGAGAACAGTATGATCTCTTGCAAACAACAATAGGAAGAGGAAGACCTTGAATTTACAAAGCTGTGTATGTCTAACATCTAGAGCAAGTATATCTAACTTTACAGTTATAATAATTCTGTGGTACATGCAGGGTATGATTGGTTTATTTTTAATTGTGTCATAAACCTGGATAGCTTAGGGAAAGAGTCAACTTGTCGGTAGAAATGGGTTCAGATTGAAATGATTTCAGACTGCAGACTCAGAATCAGTTTCTCTCAGGGGGCTCCAGATGCACAGGCTCCCAGCTGTGCAGTAAACAGCTGTGCTGGTCCCAAGCGTCACCTCTTCATAGAGTCACGTCCCGTGACTGGAAGGTGAGTGCTCTTGTCCACCCAGTCCCAGGGTCACTCCCTCTGGACCAGGTATGGTGCAGACAGCTCCCGTAAGTCGACTGCCTGGATCCCGTCCCAGCTGCAAGTTTACAGACATTATATTGGTAGCTCAAAATTAGACACTGTGGGAGTCTTTAGGCCACAGGAATTGGCAATTGCTACAAATCAGAGCTTTTATTACTCACAGAGTCAGTTGTGAAACGTTTACCAATATACTTCTGATGGAACCATCTTTAATATAGAGCTGGAAGGATGGGCTTAAGCCATTCTCTGGTTGCTTAGTGAAATCTCACTCAATCTTGCCCAAATCATATGTCTAAAAATGAGAGGATAGTGGGGGCAATGGGTGCTGGCCCTCCCCCACAGATACTATAGAATAGCTGCCTCTGTTTATCAGAAGAAAAAGCTAAGACTTAAGTGATGCCCAAGCTTTCAGTGGAGGAAAGGCTAGATTTGACCGAACTCAGTCAGGTTCAATGTTCTTTTTCCTACGCACTTTACTATTCTTACCTGACCTTCCATGGATCTGCCAAACTTGGGAGGGACAGCCAAGCCTGGGGATGACAGAGTTCATTTCCTATAATATCCTTCCCCACGTGACGTCCAAACAACTTTGAAGTCTCACTGCGGAGTGGCACGATTTCTCTGCTTGCATTTCCCGACTGACATGGAATTAGAACAGCTTCTTCTTCTTCCTCCTCGTCTTCTTCTTCTTTCCTATTTTTTCCCCACAAGTTCCCTGTCTAAGGTGAGTGTAGATATACGATCCTTGCAGGAGGAGAGATGATTTGATGAACCTGTCTGGAAAGGGAAGGCACTGGGATGAGCTTGGCTTCCAGAGACTGAAGCCATCTGAGACTGAGCCCAGATGTTGGTATTCTGGGAAGAGCCAGGTTATTCCTGGAAAGTGTAATTCTTTGTGGGAGGGGGGAAGAAGGGGAGTGGCACTGGAGTTGCCTTTGATAGCTGGGCTCCAAAAGCTTTCACCTATTAAACCATTCTTGATCAGAGTGCAGGTTGTCTACAGAACTGTACAGTCAACTGCACCCTGCTATCTAGGCATCATTTCCTGCCCTGGCAGACATTGCTAGTTGATCTAGATGCCACTCAGCTCACCTTTGAACTAAGAGCCTTTGGGGTTCTCTAAGTAACCTTGGTCACCTGATCAGAGCTGACATGAACATGAAACCCACTCAAACGTCTCTTACTTTTATGCTCTGTATTTCACAGTGACCTCTTTGATTTATTTTTCTACCACTTGAGTTTTAGAAACATTTGATAATGTACTACTTGATTATATCGAGCATCTTTTTCTAGATTCATAGGTGTTAAACATTGTTCCTTTCCAAACAAATGTAAAGACCTGAGCTGCTTGGACTTTGTTTCATACCACTTTGTAAGCTCCCCAGTCTTTGTTGTGATGGATACAGACTGGGTGCTCGACAATATTTGGTTTATTAATTACCGAAAGAATTAGGATTAATCACCTTAGGGAGTCCTTGGTTGATTAACCTAAGGAATTCAATAGAATGGAAGTCTGGGAAAAGTTTTGCTTTGCCTGGAACAATCCAAGGAAAGATTTGGATCGCGGATAGTTGAGCCAACCCACAAGCCTTTATTACATGCTGGGGGGTTACTGCAGGCCCTGGGGTGCATTGATAATTAGACATGATCTTTACCCTCAAAAACTTTATGATTTAGTACCAGAGACAAAATAGCTCTGTGTGATTATCAGAAATGTAGAAATACAGAAGTGCTGCAGACAAGGTTAACAGCTAAGCCCTTCACAGTGGAAGGAGGCAGCGAGATGGGAAATCATTCCATAGAGCTTCCCTCAAAGAATGTCAAAAAAAAAAATGTAATGCCAACAGAATAGGAAAATCTTTTTTTGGAATTGGAGTGTCATATTTGATGGACCTTCAGCATGACATGAAATTACTGATGCATGAGTGCAGATTGAAATGTTAATCTTGGATATTTCTTTCTTATTTGCTCATCCAAGCTTGTCACCAATATTTCCTTGTAGTTTCATGTTTTTTCATGTCATGAGCACTGATTTTTCAGCAATGGAACTTCTTGGACTGAACGCTCTGCTCGCCTCTGGCTGACTCACTTCTCGTCTGCGGTCTGCGACTTCCTCCCCTGTCTGCTCACCCCAAACCCCTACCACCTGCGTGGCCCCCACAGTTCCCTCTGATTAACTGTTTTCAGCATCACACCTTCAGCTCTCAAGAGGACCTCGTTCAAGATGTGGAGCTGCTTTACCCCCAAAGTGCAGAGTGCAGCTATACAGCAAATATTTGGGATAGAGGATGAATGAGGTATGGATAGAATATAAATAATATCCAAATTGGACACATCTCAGCATCTGTTATGTGACTGTTCAGAATTGATACTAGTGTTCTGTCCTAGGTGTATATGTGTGTGTGTGTGTGTGTGTGTGTGAAATGCCTGTACACAAATCTTAGAAACACTATTTTTCTCTCTCCAATGGTGATTTATGTTTTTCTTCAGAAAATTTACTCTGCAAGCCAAATTAATTGATTTTCTATTTTCTTTTATTTTTAAAGCTATTTTAGGCAAATTACTTTAATTGAAAGTGTAGGCGAGAGCTCGCTGTGCGGCCGGGGATAAACCCGGGTTTGCTACGTGGGAGCCAAGTGGGCGGACGCTTCCTCTGATTCCTTCCTCTTCCTGATCAAGGTCACTTCCGCTGACTCCTATTGATTATTGAAAGGAGATTAATTACCCGCTCAGGAGCCTCCTAGAGTTTTATTTGAGTGAAAGAGAAGAAGACAGATGAGTTTGGGAAGGTTTTTGTTTTGTTTTTTAACTAGGTGGCATGCTTGGGACTCGTGGGGGGACACAGCTTTTTGGAAACAGGAAGTGGACTCAGCTTGTTTGAACTATCTGTAGAAGTATTGACCTCTTCTGAAAGTGCCTGCATGCCATTTTTTTTTTTTTTTGCATAAATGTAGCCCTGGCGTCTGTGTGAACATCTGAGGCAGGCTTCCTTCCACGTCAGAGCAGCTGGCCTCAGCGCCTTCCCTGGCAGTTGGCTGTTTCTTGTGAAGCCTTAGTGGGATGTGCATCCATCCATCCCTCTCGTTCTTCACCCTGCCTTCTACTGCAGAAGAAAGTCACACCGGGTCCACCCTAGACAGTGTCCCTGCTGCCGCACTGTGGCTTTTTCTCTGATCATCAGCCAAGTCGGGGACTTCTCCCTTTCCCGCTGAGCTGCTGGAAATTCAGATGTGCTGGACTTTACACAACAGCTGCATTTTGGAAACACAAAATCAACTGAGGCACTTTGGGGGTGAAGACGTGGACTCAGCAACGAGGGCTGTTATCACCGAGGAGATGGTGGAAAGCAGGCACTGGAAGCAGGCGCTGGGTCCACAGTAGCTGTCCAGATCCCAGTGGAAGGATTGGAGGGTCTTTCTCCAGGGCTGTGCTGTTCCTGGCCTCCTTTCCTCCTCCTCTAGACCCAGGCCCAGGCTCGGCTTCCCACCTTCCGTTGCTCGGCATCCCACCTTGTAACTCTGTCCTGCTCATGCTCTTCATGGCGAAACTGCAACTTGTGACTTGATTTTCAATCCCACTTTCTGGAAATAAAGTTCCATTGAGACACAGAAGAACTTATTCTTCAAAGAAATCTTCAGCAAAGCAGTTAAAATAAATCCCTTTGCACAGCTGTTGACCCATTTGAGGAGTTAATAATGTGTCTCCACGTATTTACATGTGTACTTCAAAGAGGTCTTGGAGAGGGCCAGAAGATGGCCATGAACGTGCTGGAGGATCTGGACAACTGGGGTGTGGAAGCGATTTTGGAGATGTCGGAGGTGGTCTTGAGGAGGGGAAGCAAGTACTCAAGAGTGAAAAGGCCTGGATGGAGAATCAGGAAACCTGAGTTCCAAAACTGACTACTGTGGGCTCTGTAAGCCATGAAGACGGAGATAAGTCTTCCATGAGAGATTTTGTGCAAAGAATGAAAGGTGGTCTTCCCATTCTCTCTCGTCTCTCCCTCTCCCCTGTTTACTTCTGTAATGATGGACATTCCAGCCCATCACATCGTGAGAGCGGATCTGACATCTCCAACTCTACCAAATTAAAAAGATTTTCCACATGATTACCCACTGAGTACCAAGTGCCAATCACTGGAGAAGTCTCGGGCTAGATAGACAGAGGCTGATTCCTGGCTCTTAAGAGTGTCCACCCACACAAGCAAGTTTTTTCTTTGGGAGGAATGTACTGAAAAGAAACACACACACACACTCCTTCTCTACAGATTGTAGCTATTGCTTTGGCCTGCACCCTGCTCTCTCCTTTACCAATGGGGTAAGAGTCCATCCAAGTCAAGAGGTCTGGAAATGGGCCTTCTTGATCCCACAGCCCCTGTGTTTTGGTGGGAGCCTGGATCTTTGCTTCTTGACCCTAGAAGAACTTTGTTAACCAAGTCTAGATAACATGCCTGAGCTTCATTTACTTTGTAACTTACTGGATATTGTATAAAGGGAAAAGTCACTTAGCATCCTTAAGAGATGGGGGCTGATGCTGTGAGCAGATTACCCTGGAGGGAGTTTAAGCCTAATAACAGGAGGGAGGAATAGAGAGTGTAGGGACCATAGAACTCAGAACAGAGGAATGCGTTTCATCTTTATGAGACAAAACAGCAACAGGAGTATGTGGGGGAAGCCGAGGCTCAGACTGAGCAGGGAAGCGCTCTGTGGTTTTCTAATGCCTCCTGCCATCAGAGAGAGGCCTGCGCTCTCTGCCTGGAAAAGGGCCAAGCCGGAGGGAAGGGCTCAACCTGAGAGCCTCGACCTTGTCCAACCCTGAGCAGAGTTGGTCAAAGAACTTCAAGGCTATACAGGTCTTTAAAGGTTACTGTCTCAATCCCCTGATTTGACAGAAACACTGGGAAAGAAAATAACACCTCCAAATCCATGCACACACCCACAGTGGGGCCAGACCTAGAATCCCACAAGCTGACTGCTACCAAAAAATGAGTTTTTGCTTTAGATCTAAGATTTAAGAACCCAGAGGATAAAAACCAACCCCTCATAGCCAAGTCACTGTTGAGTAAGGGGTGGGGATTTTCATATCATATTGTCCCCAAACTCCCTGTCAGACATGGTGATCCAAAGGCAGTCTTGAGCTTTGCTGGTGGCAAGTCTTGTAGCCAGACAGGTAAAGTTCTATAGTTTTTTTTTTTTTTTTTGGCCAGCGCCTGGTTTGAACCCACCATCTCAGGTGTATGGGGCCGGTGCCCTACTTTTTGAGCCACAGGTGCCTCCCCAGACAGGTAAAGTTTGAAAACAACAAGAGTGGCAAAAACATTGAATGAAAGAACATTCTTGATTTGTTATGGTTTTAAAATCATAGTGTGCACCAGGTAGCACTCAAACCAGTTTCACCTCAAGAGGTCTTTGTTGGCTTATGCAGTCAAACCGACATCAAGGACAGAGGTTTATGTGAACTTCCAAGGCAACTGCCCATGCACAGGTCAGGAAGCTTTCAAGCCACCAGGGAATGACAGTTTTATTCAGAGTAGTTTTTCCATACTCTGATTCTCAGTCTCATCTCTACTGAAGAGAACTTGGGTTTCCTCCTTTAGCTCTAGATAGAAAGTCTTCAGGTAAGGTTGCCCAGCTCAAGTCACCTGCTCAGGTCTTTTTTTTTTGCAGCTTTTGGCTGGGATGCGTTTGAACCCGCCACCTCCGGTATATTGGGCCAGCACCCTACTCACTGAGCCACAGTTGCTGCCCATCCAGGTCTCTTTTTTGATGAGCCCCTGTCAGTGGTGGTGGCCACCCTCACGTCTGTCTTGAAGAATTCTAATAGTAGCAAGAGGCTCAGTGCAGCAATTGATTAGTAATGTCTTCCACTGGTGTGGGAATGTAGAACAATGGCACGTGTGCCATGTGTTAGTCATCCTTGTGCAAGGGGCCTGAAAGGCAGTGAACCCAAACTAAGGGCACTGGTGAGTCAGATATGATCACTGCCTTCAGTGTCAAGTGGAAGAGATAGGTAATTAAGGGACTAATTACCACAAAGTGACAAGAGCCAAAGCTATTGATATGTATAAGGAACAGACTAACACAGAAAAAAGGAAAGAACAATTTTTCTTGGAGCATAGATAAATTCTGATTATCTACACCGCATAGGGAGGAAAGCTAGAGAAATAATCACATTATCTTAAAATACATCATTCTATTTTTTCTCCAACACGTTTACACTTCTAATTATGATTTTCTCAGATTAGTATTGAATGACATTGCATTGCCCAAGTACACAAGCCAGGTAAGAGTTTATCCAGTAATTGCTCTCCAAAAGACAACAGGTGCCATCACCCTGTAACTGTTTCCTGTAAATGAACTACTTGGAGTTTACTGATGGCTGTTGCATATATTTCAAACTTACACTTGAAATAATATTCTAACAAAGTGACATAAGGATACTAAGATCATGGCATTATAGTGTGACAGATTGGCTTTTTTCTCCTCTCTACCCCTCCTTCCCATCAGAAATGAGACCTAGGGCCGTGGATGAGCCACTGGGTTCTTGAAACTAAGAATCCTCATTTGATAACTGCTTTGATAAGGCAGCCGGTATGGATCAAGCCCTTGAGAGAGAGCCTGGCACACAGCAGCCCCGGCATAAAGGACGCCCATTACACGTCAGAAGTCACCTCCCTGCACAGATGTGTGAGGGCACGTTCTTAGGCATCTGTAAGGTACACAGATCAGAGGCCCAGACTCACACTGTGTGCTCACAGTGTTGCTGAGCCTGCACCTGATCCTTCCCTTGCTCAGAATTTGCCTTTCGTAAGCTCAAGGAAGAGACCAAAAAATTGGTTTCCGATTTTGAGCTATAATGGAGACTCAAGAATCCATTTTAGACCAGGTGAGGTGGCTCATGCCTGTAATCCCATCACTATGGGATTGCTTGAGCTAACAAGTTTGAGACCAGCCTGAGCAAAAGTGAGACCCCATCTCTACTAAAAATACAAAAATTGAGGCAAGAGGATCACTTGAGCCCAAGAGTTTGAGGTTGCTGTGAGCTATGGTGCCACAGCACTCTACCCAGGATGAAAACTTGAGACTCTGTCTCAAAAAAAGAAAAGAAAAATGAGTCCTTTCTACCCAAATCTGTTGCTTCCTGCACTTGGGCCATGTCATGAGAACTCATGAAATTTCAGCTGCCTGGCAGCGCGTGGTAGACCCACCTTGGGGTCTCACAGCTCCCTCGTCCTCCCTCCCCCCTGCCCCCCAGGAAACCAGGTGTGTGTGCTGCCCCCAGGGCACCTCCCCCTGCACTTGGCCAAAGCATAATGCTTTTGGCCCTGGCTTGTTTTCTCTTTAAAATTTTAAGCCTGTGAGTGTTTTTAGGGGAATTTAATCTATGATTTTTAAAACTCATTTAACTTATAAAAATGTTGTTTCTAAAGAAGTAGTAGAGGACTGAGAACCACTTCTTTTTGTGTGTGTGTTTTGAGACAGAGTCTCATTATGTTGCCCTTGGTAGAGTGCTATGGCATCACAGCTCACAGCAACCTCCAACTCTGGGGCTTAAGCGATTCTCTTGCCTCAGCCTCCAAAGTCCCAAGTAGCTGGGACTACAGATGCCCACCACAACGCCTGGCTATTTGTTGTTGTCATTGTTGTTTAGCTGGCCTGGGCTGGGTTTGAACCTGCCAGCCTTGGTGTATGTGGCTAGTTCCCTAACCACTGAGCTAGGGTGCCACGCTGAGAACTACTTCTTCATTCTTCTTTTCTTTTGTCTTTGTTCCTTATCATCTTCCTTCTTCCTGGCCTTCACCCCCTTCTCCTACTTCGTCAGGAAAAGCAGTCCCCTTTCCATCTTCTTATTGATCAAATATCTCAGACCAAGTATCTACCCTTGCTTGGAAGTTAGTATCTATTGGGTTGAGTAAGAGTGGAGTAACTTCTTCCAGGGAAAACCTGAGGCATCATTTCTTTTTTAAAAATGTTTTTAATTTTTAAAATTTCAGTTTGATGAACGAGTACAGACAATTAGGTTACATTGTTTGTGTTTGTTAGGTGACGTGTGTGTTGTAGTTGATCCTTCACCAGGAGCTGCGCACGCGCCCCTGCAGTGCACCTGTTAGGGGCGAGATCACCATCTCCCCTCCTCCTCCACCGCTCCCCTACTTGAATTTAATTGTGTTTTTTTTCTTGTGTGGGCTTGTAGTTGTTCAGCTACCAGTTTTATATTAGTATCGAGGACGTTGAATGCTTGGTTTTGCCTTCTGTGTTACGTTCCTCAGGAGGACGTTCGGATTTCTATTTCCATACTTGCTCCGTGGAGGCCACCGTGGGGTACAATTAAGATAATACTACTTATCGCAGAGGAATATTAGTCATTACGGTGACTCACGTGTCATTCTTCAATGGCCTTAAATGACCCCTCCTTTGATTGGGAGAAGCTAGGAAGGGCGAGGCAGAGAACTGGGTGGAAGCATCTCCCCCAACAGAGAGGAATGAGGTCTCTCTTCTCCCGTGTTTAACTTTCTGCAGAGCATTTTCCTGAGAAGACAAGATTACCCTTTCTTGTCTTGTCTTCTCACAGCACGGAGATCAGGATTCGATACATAATAAGCAATCAATTGAATCTGGCTCTGTTGAGTGCCATCTTAGTCTGCCTCCTAAGAGGTACAGGGAGGCACTGGGTTTAAGGCAGTGGTTCTCAACTGTTCTAAAGGGCCGCGGCATTAGGGAGGTGGAGAACCACTGGTTTAATGTATGTGTCACAATTTAAAAACTGTGAGTTGAGTTCTTTCCATGAAGTAGTTTAATTTCCCCTGGGATCTTTTAAGGCGAATCCCTCCTCTGACTTGTTTTACCAGGATATCAGGAAAGAATTCTGCACTAGGATTCAGAAGGCCTGGTCTGGAGAACTGGCTCTGTCTGAATCAGGAGCTTAGTAATGGCAGCAAGATACTGCATTTCTTGGGGAGTCATTTTCATCATCTTTAAAATGATGACTTTATGACCATAAAACTTCAAAAAGTTACCTAGTTCCAGCTTGCTTCATTTTATAGATGAGCAAACCAATCCCTATGTAGACTAGTTAGAAACAGATATTAGATCCCTTAGGAAGGCACAGGTGTAGCACTGACCCTAGACTGCCTGGGCTCCGATCCTACCTCAGCCAGGTCCTGGCTGTGTGACTTCAGGCAAATTACTTAAGCTCTCTGCCTCAGAGAAACAGGATAAAAACAGTACCTACTTCACAGGTTGTTAAAAAGAGGTAATATGTGAAAAGAGCTTGGAAGGGCACTTGGCCTGTGGCAAGCAGTAAGGAAGCCTCAGCTTTTAGTATTGCCCCAGGTCGTGCAGGGTGCCAGCGATATCAGCCAAGGAGAGGGCGCCATCTTCTCTGTGCCGGATCCAGTGTTCCCAACTCAGATGGCATATTAGATTCACATTGGAATCGATTTTTTTTTTTTTTTTGTGGTTTTTTGCCAGGGCTGGATTTGAACCTGCCACCTCCAGCATATGGAGCCGGTGCCCTACTCCTTTGAACCACAGGTGCCGCCCCAAGGAATCGATATTTTTTACAAAGGGTGGTGAAGCACTAATTTATACACTGTTCTCAACTATCTCAAAGAATATATATATATATTTTGAAAATCAAACATGATTGGGACACTTTACCTATAAATGGTGTCACCAACCACTTGTCAAGGCCTTATTCTTTGATAAAGGGCATAAGTTGCTTTTCTCTCTTATTCTCCCTTCAGGGCTGTGGAAAAAAAAATACATTTTTTTCTACTTTCTGCCTTTCTTGAAAGCCCCTGGTGGGGGCTGTGCACAGGCTCACTGAGCCTTGTTTCAGAAGAACCAGAACGGCCCCCCACCCACCACCTCCCCCTCGCCCCCCTACCCCCACAGAGAGATGCATCTGATCTCTCCTGGCATTATCATTTTAATGTACAAAATGACATTATGCCGAAAAGAAGGGGTTCATAAATTATATCTGATTTTAGAAAGTTTTCCAGCCATTGTATGAATGACAGATCTATAAAAGAAGACTGAAAATGAATTTCAAATTAAAAAAAAAATAATTCCATGTTTTTATGGCAAGCTTAAAAAAAAAATCTTAGAAGAAAATGTTTCTGAGGAGGGTGATTGAGGAGCCCATGAAGCTGAGAACTGCCTGGCGGGAGACAGGAGGCTTAGAATGGGGGAAACTTGGGGTCTGTCAGAGCTGGGAGGTGGTCACCAAGCTGGTGTGCCCTGGAGGCAGAACCCCTCCCAGGCTTAATTCTCTGCTCCGAGGACAGCTCACAGAGGGTGTGTTGCAGTGGCCGTTCACGGGCTCTGTGACAGCCCAGGAGGCCGGGACACAGTTGATGGATGGAGTTTTGCCTTGAACTTCTCAACACGCATATTTCCGTTTGGGGCTTAGATGTAGCAGAGTAGAATTAGATAATTTCCTTCCTCTATTTGTACCCTGAAATTTACATAAGGTCAGAGAAGCTTCTTGGGAGAAAATTTATCTTGAACTTCTCCCTCCCCTCACTGTGGCTCAGGGACATTTAAACCTGGTCTGACAGTCTGGGGTGGTTCCCAAAGAGGCCAGATTGGAAACCAGGATGGGGGCCCCAGAGAGAGGAGGGAAGGAGGTCATCGCCCCAAGCCCTAGGGTTTTAGGGAAGAGACCGAGACTGAAGTCAGCCTGAGCCGACACTGTGTGACTTCGGGGGGCTGTTGGGGCTCCCGAGGGTGAGGGGGTTCTTTCCTGAAGCCCTGAGGCTTCTCGGTGCCAGAGCAAATCAATTATACCTGCAACTAGGCCAGGGGAGGGGTGTGCAGGGAGCTGTCACTCTGTTTCTGGCTTCATCTGTGACTCAACACAGAGTCACAGTGGAGGTGACCAAGTCAACCCACAGGCTCTGTCAGTGGGGCACAGGGGTGCAGAGGTTGTGGGGTTCCTTTTGAATAGGCTCAAAGGAGCTGTCATCCCCGACATCAGGCAGCATGGGGTAGGTTTCACAGGCACATGGCAACGTTCCTAAGGGACATGGAAACACGTGGCAGTAAAATAAACTGGGATTCTGCTAATAGGGTGAGCGGGGAGTTGGGGGACAAGGAGAGACCAGAAGCTTTACCACTGGGGACTTACAAAATGGATAACCCTATTGTTTTTCACAAATGGGTTAAGGTTGCCTGCTATCTACCTGGTATCCATTCCCAACCCATTCCATTTCTTCATTCATTCAACGAACATTAAACCCCAGGCTGTGATAGGAACAGAAAGAACAGTGGAAAGTCAGAGGAGCTTCCTCACCTCCTGGGCAGAATGGTCCCCACATTCTAGCAGAACCTCTGGGAGGACGTTCGCGGGCTATCCCCCTCTCTGTCCTCACCCTCTCTCCATGCCTGCGTCCCACACCAGCCCCGGGCTTGGACATCACACCAACACCTCCCCGACTGGCTTTCGGTTTCTTCAAGCCAATCGTTGGCATGGCTGTGACTCTGCCACCGGCATCTTCCTTAAACGCATTCCTAAGAATAAAGCCGTCTTCAGAGAGGGTTCTGTGAAAAGACAGCTATGCAGTCAAACACATTCACGAAATGTGTGTTTTATTCTCTTTTTGGAGTGTCTCTCTCTCTTTTCCCAGGGGGCAGGAGCAGAGTCTCCCTCTGTCATCCTGGGTAGGGAACCATGATGCCACAGCTCACAGCAACCTGAAACTCTTGGTTTCCAGCTCTCTCCTTGCCTCAGCCACTGGACTAGCTGGGACTACAGGTGCCTTCCGTGATGCCCAGCTAGTTTTTCTGTTTTTAGGGGAGACAAGGTCTTACTCTTGCTCCTGAGCTTGAGTAATCCACCCACCTCGGCCTCCCAGACTGCAGGGATTACGGGCGTGAGACACCACGCTTGGCCCATCTTGGAGTCTCTTAATAAACACTGGCAAATACAAGACTCCTATATGTTCTGGGGTGATGAGATCTATTTAACTTCATTTAACTAAGGTCTCTCCGAGCCTAGGCGGCCATGGGAAACTTGTCCTCAGTACTTACCATTATTGTTACTTCCTTCTTTTTCCCTCATCTTTTTTTCCTGCTTTATTTTTGTCTTTAGAACTTAGTGCTTTTTGAAATTCAGTTTTCTGTCTGTACATATTTATTGAATATCCTACTTTTCTGCCTCCCCACTCTCATCAGAGATCAAGCTTTATGAAGTTGAGGACCCACACACCTGCACGCGTGTGTGCATGTACACACACCCACTCACACACACACTCACAGACCTGGAACAGTGTTCGTGCCATGGTGACTTCTCACTTGGGCATATTTGTTGTGAGAACTTAAAACAAGTGTGTTTTCATCTGCCTGTGTTAACACCAGGACCAAGCAACAGCGACTTGCCTGCTAACCCCAGGAAACACCTGCTCCTGAGAATCAACTAAAACTTACACTTCATGACCAACAGCTCGCCATCAAAACCTGTTTCAAGACCCTCATCTCTTCTATCCACTGATTCTGAACTATTTGTTATAAACTCTGTCCTGTTTCAACTGCTTTCCTACTTTGTAAGACCCACCTTGAAATCACCCAGCCCTGGCCCTGAAGCCCCATAAATACCTTCCCTGATTGTACCCAAATTGAGATTCTATCCAGGCGATGCTTTCCTTTACTGCAGTTGGTCTGATAAACTTAGCTGTGCTCAGCCAACAGGTTTTCTGATAGTCCTTTGCAAGGCCAGTGATTGACAATTCAATTAACGTAGAATGAATGAATCCTGTTAACTGCGAAAGAAGCAACTTTGGTGAGCAGGTTTTTTACAGCCCAATAACAAGTGTCTTAGCCTGGAAGTCAAGGTCTCATGTGGTCGTATTTCTTGCAATTTGCTGGGTTCCGGATACTTCAGATACTTTTCTGTGTCACATGCCCTGGTCCACCTTCCTGACGGCAAAGCCTGTTCATGCTTCCCTTCCTGGTCCAGCCCCACCTCTCCATGGTATTTTCCTCTGTCCAGTGCTCACAGGAGTGGCTCCCTGACTTGCTCATCAGTCCTCCTGATGCCTCATCCTTTTACGGACCATATTTGGGGGCAATCTCCTGAAAAGATCCCTGGGTCTGAGTGGCCCGCACTCGGTGACCAACGTATGTGAGAGCAGGACCTTCCCTCTCAATGATCCCATAGGAATTAGAATCTCTCCACTTCTCTCCCCAAAGACTTTATGTTATAATAGAAAGTCTGCTGAAGGTGCCTTAATAAATAACTTAAAACTCGGTGGCTTACAACAACAGAAATGTACTATCTCGCTGTTTTAGAGGTCAGAAGTTCAAAATCAAGGTGTTGGCAGGACCAATACTTCTTCCAGAGGAGAAGCGTTTGCCTCGCTCAGCTTCCACTGGCCCCAGGCACCCTTTGGCTGTGACTGCCCAACTCATTGCTGCCTTGACTTTTACACGGCCTTCCCTTTTTCTCGTGTGTCTATCCTCTGCGTGACTTTCAGAAGGACATTTGTCATTGAAGGTAGGGTCCAATTGGATAATCCAGGATGATCTAGCCTTGAGATCCTTAACTTAATCACATCTGCAAAGACCCTTTTATTCTTAGATAAGGTCACAATTCTAAGTTCGAGGCATGAAGATATAAACACTTTCTACTATTTCCCTCACAATACGGTTATTGGAATGAAATCTAGTCATTCATGAAGCATTGCTATAGAAAGAAGGAGAATGTGTGGAGAGGTGAGGAAGTGTCATTGTTCCCAGGCTGAAGACACTGGACCCCTTTCCGTAGAATACTTTTCTTTGCATATAAAGGATTTAGAATTGTTTCTCTCACTTTGCATTTCCAGCAAAGTGGCATTTGGTGGAATGAGGAGCAGAGTTTCCAACCACCTTCAGAGCTGAGAAGCCAAGGCCGCCTCAGACCAGGTGGATGGTGGCTCTGCCAGCTCCTCCCCCAGCACGTCGCCCTGTCTACCCGCTCTGACTCCCGCACTGTGCCTGTGCTCTGGCCTCGGGCTTTCACCCAAGCCTTTCCCGGCCACCTCCACTAACAGGACTCCAAACACGGGGCTCCATCCCCGATGTGCCTCGACCTCCAACCTCGCTTCCTAATCCCGTTGTAGGGTTTGGCTGCCTTTTCTAAAGTGTCAGTTACACTCCCTTACCTCTCTGCGTGTCCCCAACTACACCTGTATCCGTCTGCTACAGCAACGTGCCTCAGACTGGGTTCTTACACACCAGGAACTAATTTTCTTAAAATACAGGAGACCAGAAATCCACGACCAAGGTGCGGCAGGGCTGGTCTCCCTGACTCACAGGTGGGCGCCTTCTCTCGTCCCCACCTGACCTTCCCTCTGCACCTGTCTGCATCCTCACCCCCTCCTGTGCTTTTTTTTGTTGACTATCTGAATGGTTTGTTAATCTTTTTTTTCTATTATTTCAGATTAATATGAGGGCACAAATGCTTAGGTTATATTGTTGTCAATTCTAAGGTAAAGATGAATTTGTGGTTGAGCCTGTCACCCAGGGGACGCACTGAACACCCTCACGTTGTGCAGATTAGGTGACACCCCGCCAGTCAGCCCCCCCTCCCCCTCCCTCCTCTCCCCTCCCCTTTGTTAGCCTATACTTGTGTTTTTCCCTTTGCGTGGGCATGTAGTTGTTTATATACTGGTTTCATGTTAGTATTGAGTACAATGGAGACTTTTTTCCCATCCTTGAGGTACTTTATGAAGAATGTGTTTCAATTCCACCCAGGTAAACACAAAAGATGTAAAGTCTCCATCTTTCCTCGTAGCTGCATAGCCCCCGTGGTATATGCAGACCATGGATGCGACCAGCCTTCTCCTCTGATGGGAAGGACCCTCTAATTGCGTTAGGACCCACCTGTATGACCACTCCTTACCTTAATCATATCTTTAAAAGTCCTGTCTCCAAATACAGGGTGTGGTACGAGGGGCCAGGACTGCCACAGATGCATTTGGGGGGCACAGTTCCCCTCATAACAGTATCCTCGCCGTGTGCACCTGTCAGTCCTCCCCAGCACACTGGGTTGCAACAAGCTCCTCTTCCTTGCCTGTTCTCCTCCCCTCCTCGCCTCTGCCATCTGCTCTCCTTCCTGCTTCTTATCTTCCTTTCTCCGTCTCCCCTCTCACTCCCTTCCTCTCTCATCTCCTGGGCTCCTTTCTAATAATAAGCACCACTTTCTACCCACTGTACACAAGTAAGTCATCCCATTGAATCCCAACAAGAACTTAGGAGAGACAGTGGCCTTATCGCCGTTGTCCTTGCGTGCCTGGGTCCCTGGAGACTTGCAGCATTTTAATCTACATGTCGGGTGATGAAGCCAAGTTCACATCTCAACTTGCTGGGTGCCAGAGCTTCTCTCTTCACAAAATACATTCTCCTGGGATCCCACATGCCTAGCACATAGTGGGTATTATGCAAATGTGTGTCAATGAATGAACAGATGTTGACTCATGGGGCCATTTAAAATATGTTAAAAATAGCAGAGGAGGGTAAGAAAATCAGATCATTTGAGCCCAAGCTATTTGCGAATGTGACACTTGCAGCAAGAACATCTAAACAGCATGCTTGTTAGTGGTCTGTGGGTTAATTAGTAGGTGTGTGCTTGCTTCTGTGGAAATAAGACCTCATTATCCTGTCTCTTTTATTTCAAGTCTGACATTTATGAAAGGTGAGCAGATATCTTATCTGTAAGAGCAGCCGGCCTCTGCAGGGCTCCAGCCTTGACAAAAATACTTCTGGTGTTTGTTTTCCTGGGAGTCTACACTTGTGGCTTTTTGGCAAGACTCTTTGAAAACATGAAACTTGGGATTGCAGATGGGGGCAGCAATCTGGCAGCTCCATCAAAGCTGCAGAAGGATGGAGGCGGGGACCTCTGTCTTGGCAGTGACCTCTCCGATTCTGTCCCACGGGGCTGCTTTCTGTCTCTGAGACCCTTGACCGGCCAAGAAGCAAGATGCTGCTGGGAATTCTAGTGGTCACAGCTGAGTTTAGGAAGGGATCAAGTTCAGAGACTGTTGGGGCACGAATGGGGGCAGATGAGACTGTGTGTGCCATCCCCAGCCTGCTGCCTGGCCAGGCCACACTGGTACTTTCTCAAAAGAGTCGGGCTATTTTTTTTCAAGAGACTCTCTTCTTCTTCTTCTTCTTCTTCTACTTATTATTATATCATAACTGTGTACGTTTATAGGGTATGATGTGCTGATTGATATACAATGTGGAGAGCTTGCATCAAACCTATTAACAGAACCATCACCTCACTTCCTTATTCATTGTGGTCAGACATTTACACTCTTAATAGTTTTGAAATGTACCACTGCATTGTGCACAATGGGTGAGGTCCCACCAAATACCTCCCTCCTCCCACCCGCCCCCTCCCCTGCCCCCTCCCTCCTCTTCATCCTTCTTTCTGGATTATAGTTGAGTGTGTATGTGATTATATATTGGTTTCATAGTATTATTGGATACATTAGATACTTTTTTCCCCATTCTTGAGATACTTCACTAAGAAGAATATGTTCCAGCTCCATCTAGGTAAACATCAAAGATATAAAGTCTCCATCTTTTTTATGTCTGCATAGTATTCCATGGTGTGTGTGTGTGTACACATGATATATATATATCATGATTTAGTAATCCATTCATGGGTTGATGGGCACTTGGGCTGCTTCCATGATTTGGCAATTATGAATTGGGGTGCAATAAAGATTCTGGTGCAAATATTTTTGTTGGAAAATGATTTTTGATCATCTGAGTACATACCTAGTAGAGCAATGGTGGATCAAACAGTAGAGCTATTTTTTCTCTCCAAATTAGAACTTTTTTCTTGGTCTGAGCATCTTGGTAATGCTCCCCAATGAGTGACTTTTAGTAGCTAATGATAATGGTAAAAATTGCTGACATTTATTGAGTACATATTACAGGCTCAGCACCTTTTTGAAGGCTGTGGATCCCCACGGAAGTGCCGTGGAGTAATATACTGTGTTTTGCCAGTAAAATGTGCCCCTGCGTATGTATAATGTATACCCGCATTTAGGGGCTAAACTTTCAGAGAAAAACATCTTTCATTTTAATTTTTTAATTCAAATTTTTATTTGTTTACATTTAAGTACTTGTTTCTTATATTGTAAAGTCGTGACCCACAGGAACTGTATTAAAGGGCTGCGGCATTAGGAAGGTTGAGAACCACTGTTGTAAAGGAATTTTAGCATGTATTTATTTATTTTTATTGTTGGGGATTCATTGAGGGTACAAGAAACCATGTTACACTGGTTGCATTTGTTGGGTAAAGTCCCTCTTACAATCGTGTTTTGCCCCCAAAAGGTGTGGCACACACCAAGACCCCACCCCCCTCGCTCCTTCCC